>JAPMOQ010010798.1:801993-861087 GCA_026543055.1 Argiope trifasciata | reverse complement strand
CTGAGATAGCATCTAACATAAATGAAAAAAATCAATATCGGTAGTCCAAATGAATTTAGTGAAGTCATTAGCCTGGGCACCTACTATTTTGGAGAAAAGCCACATCGATGTAGAAGGTGGATCAGATATTTATCCAGAAAGACTGTTCTATGTCTTACAAAATCAAAACTATATGAAATCATATGTATAATAGTATAGTTTATATATATTTTTTCATTTAAAAGAAATAGGAAATTCTTCTAGGAAAAACTTTAGATACATTGTCATCATTGAAATTAAAAAAAAAGTCATTTCCATTTAATTCCTAGTTTTAAAATTCTTTTCCATTAAAATATCTTAGTTTTGTTATTTCACTAAATACGATTGTATATTTACACAGAGAAAGCTTTAGATTAATTGCCGCCATTGAGTATTTTTTTAGATTTCATTTATAAATTATCTATTTCTAGTTTTCTTATTTCACTGAAACACAGTTTTAGATTTACATAGAAAAAGCTTTAGATTGATTGTCATAATTGAATATTTTTAAGGAGAGTTTTAAAATTTTGTTCTATTAATTTACCCATTTCTGGTTATGTTATTTCACTGCAACATAATCTTAGATTTACGCAGGAAACGTTTTAACTTGATTGCCATCATTGAATATTTTTTAAGGAGAATTATAAAATTTATTTCCATTAAGTTATATATTTTCCGTTTTATTATTTCATTTAAACACAATTTAATATTCATATAATCTTAATTGTCATTATTTTATCTTATCTTTTTTAAATCAATAGGACGTTTAACATTATTTTCTTCCGATTCTAGTAGTTATGTCTTTGTTGAATCAGTATTTATAGAAATCCGCTGGATTCTTGATAGTATTCATTCAAAATTTGTCGATTTTTGCATCAAATCTTCCTTTAACTCCATAATAGTTATAGTCGGGTATCATGCGGCATTGTATTATCGTTTCTCAAACTCATAAGATGAAATTAAATCATATAATTTGATAGAAAAATTACACATAATTCCCAAATATCTCAAGGACTTAAGAATCCTTAATTTCCGGTTCAGACATGGCTCACGATTGTTCTTCCTCTGTTCTATCTGTAAAATGTGCGAATGTGCCCTCCTGTAAAAAGGGGTTGTGCAAGCGAATGAGTGATGCACCAGTGGCAAAGTCGTACTCTTGGCCCTAGTTGGCGTCACTATACAAGAGAAGCACCCTATCAGCTTAAATCGCTGTCTTCTTAATAGAGGGCTTTTCCAATGACAAGTGTCATAAAAAACAACATAATCCTTGATTTAGCAAGCAAGAAAATATTCTAGAAATTGACATACCATTAATTGGCAAAAGCGATGATAGGCCCATAGATCAATTAAAGATTAAATCCCCCATTTTAAACTACCCTTGATTATACGAAGATACAATTATATACTTTTTTCGAACATGACAGCTGGAAAAATCTGTGAACTGTGAAAAAATTACCATTCATTCAAACATTTATTTCCTTATGTTTTTGTCCCATCTTCCATAACATGATGCAGAAAACAGCCTTTTGAATTTTATATAATCTTTCTAAAGTCTAAGATGTGTATGATTCCTTCAAAAATGTTCTTCAGTATTCGTGCTTAATAGAGTTAAGATTATTTGGGATAGGAAAACGACCCTAATATTAATGCGATGAAGAGCCGGTCATGTAATATCATGATACTTAGAATAGGTAAGTTAAAATTCAATATTGCTGATAATGAAAGCTGACTTGTCATTGAAATAATACGTCATTACTGACAATATACGTGAAAAATATATAATGCATTTGCTATTGTAAATCAGAACAGCTTTTTTGTGGCTTAATGATTTTATTTGCAAAAGAATAGGTTTTTCCCAATGACAAATTTATTTTTGTCAGAACACTTTTCACGAAATGTTGCATGCCAGTTTTTAAAAATGGTTCCATGTAATAAAAAAAAAATGCGTTTCGTATGAATTCGATTTTTGGTTGCTAGTGTTAATACTGACCGCGAGAGCCGACCATGCATGCAATATTTTACTAATGATTGAAAATAAATTTTTTATCATATAAATGTCTATGCATCAAGCGAATATTTAAAGACTTGCTAAATGAATGATCCTAAAATTTGTCCGCATACATACAAATTTCAAAACATAAAGTGCAGGTACATACATAATCTCCCTAAACATAGTCCAGCTAATTTCAAAACTTTTAAGGATTAGTGCATATTTCCAACTAGAAAAGTGCTTTGTTTTATATATTTAAAATGTTTAGAATAATAAATGCAATGTTTTCTTATTACAAAGCTAGAAACACTGCTTCGATCATTTTGATTAATAAATAAAAATTTTATACAATCAACATGCAAAACCTGATTAGTTTTCTTTAATAATGCCCTTTTGGCATTTTGTTATTTTCAACAAGAATAACTCTTCTCTCTTCTGACTGAGATTAGATTAATTTTGCTTTGATTATCCCTATTATAGATGATTTTTAATTATTTCAAAGAATGCTTTGACGAAAATTCATCCATAAATTATTGGTGTTTCCCAAAGTACCTGTTGATTGATAAAAAATAATTAAATTCAAAGCTACGTTATTCAGCCTCTTTTGATCAAAGAATAATGAAACTTTTTTTTTGCTTAAAATGTTGGTAAATAATATTCGATAGTTAGTGTAAATATATTTTAGAAATTACTGGATGACAATATAGAAATTTAAATTTCGTAGTTTGTTCAATAGCTATTTATTATCTCAAAAAATGTGAAATGTTATTTGCGTCATTTAAAACTGTTATCCAAATAGAAGTATATACTCATGATTTGTGAAATTGGTGGGGCCGCGGTGGCCCAGTGGTAAAGTCTCGGCTTCGGAGTCGGAGGGTTTCAGGTTCGAGACTTGATTCCACCAAAGAACCGCCGTGTGATGGGGGTCTGTTGCACGTTAAATCTGTCAGGCCAAATGTCCTCCCGCTGGTGTGGCGTGGTGTAGAGAGAGAGGTACCAGTTCAGGTGTCGTCATCGTCATTTGACCGTGGTTCAAAATTACGAGGTCCGTCCCAAAATAGCCCTCGTGTTGCTTTAAAACGGGACGTTAATATAACTAAACTAAACTAAACTTGTGAAATTGGTTACTAAGCCATAATTATAGTGAAACTATGTTTATTAGTCTGTGCACGAATTAAAATTGTTGGTTTCGCTTTGTTAAGCAATTTTGTTGGTGAATTAAAGTTTTTTAACTATGCATATTTTTTAATGTTTGATAAAAATGTCTGATTTAATCTTCAGAACAAATTAAAATTAGAAAAAAAAAATTGATCCATTGAAAAAAGATAATTGATCAGTTCTACTTTATTCAGATTTTTCTGTAAAAATGTATAAAATATTTAAATAATTTATAACATGTTTCGTATCCCGCCTTTAGCAACATGACATAACACAACGCTTGTACATTCTTTACAGTATGCTTCGATTTGGTAGGGGCTGTGTAATTTGAACCATGGTTAGATGAAGAGATCAACAGATCGTTGTCGGCAAATTTGTCTGCAAGATTCCTCAACAAAGCATTGGGAAGACACTTTACCCTCATCATCAGAATTTGGACGCCAGTATGGTATGCAGACAGTTATTAAATATATGAGATTAATCCATTGGATTTAACTAGTGTGGGATTTCGACCAGGGTACACTCTGGTCTCATTGTAAAAACCTTTTCCTAGATTACCATAGCTCATGTAACGCGAACAGCTAATTATTGCATAAAGATTCCGCTTGAAGATATGGCAATCAATGAATTTTAGTTAGATATTGTATGTGTAAACCTTTATGGTGTCATTTCTTCCCACATATTGGAAAAATGAATTTTTTTTTTTTTTTTTGAAAAGATAACTGCAAATCGGTGCATTACTTACTTTATTTCTTACAGATTTTAGCAGGTAGAAATTTCAAAAATATATCTTTCTTGGATTTACATAAATATAATTTTACTTCCTTTGTTTTATATGAAGCTGAATATAGAAAACAACTCATAAAGCTATAACAATTTGACATTTTTTTTTTTGAATGAATGAGTTTGCATGCAGAAAAAACTCACTAAGCAAATAGAATTTGATTTTTTTATAAAGTTATATGTAGGAAACAATCCATTAAACTAAATACGGATATATGTATTGCTGTTTTCATCAAATCATTTACTTGCATCAGAAATGTGTGCACATTATCCATTAAGCCCAGTAACATTGTTCTACAACTCTATTCCATAACTGTTTTATAATTATGAGAATAAGATGAAGGTATACTTTATCCACGCTTGCTATGAAAATTTTTAATTAATCTAGATTTTTCCTGTTACCTCAATTGCTTTGAAAGAAATCAGGCAGACCTCGTGTTCTTTAGAAAGTTTCCTTATACAATTCTTACATTAGAGTTTTTTAATAGAACTGAGCTATCTTATTATAAATTAAAAAGTTGCATTACCAGTTTAAATAATTCGGCATTTTTTAAATGGAACTTATATGTCCTTATGCCAAGGTCTTACCAATTAAAGTTTCTTGTCGCATATTCTAATTCGGAAATTTACTTGCTTCACAATTGAATCGCTATATAATCTCCAAAAGAGAGAAAATTTCCAATGAAAATAATTTTTTTTTTGAATTTTTTCATTGACTCGTTTTTATTTTCTCGTTTATGTATCATAGGGAAAGTACAGTAATCATCAAAAATTTAAACTCGCGATTTTGAAGAATTTCCCCGTTTTTTAAAAAGTCCATTCTGCCTTCAAAGATAACTCGAAAACGATTTGAGTTAGACTGTTGAAATTTAGTATGCGGTCTTTACACCAAGCTTTCAAATCACTGTCAAATTTTGAGTAAAATCTGTTGAGAGGAAGTTCGACTGTCCGACTTTTCTAATATAAGTTTACACGATAGTTTTAAAACTAAGAGAATTAGGTACCTAATTCATCTATACCTTCAGAAACATTGTAAATGCGATAATTGAAAAACCTAGAGTCAATAAAGGAAATATGGTATGGGATTTTATACAATTTCAGTTTTGTGTCAAATTTTTATTTAAATCGGCTGCGAAAATCGTTTCTGAAAACGCATTCAATTTTTAACACTAATAACGGCATGTCAAAAAATCATCACCAAAACTCTCTAAGATGGACGCGATAGATTTAGTAAAATGCTAAATTCAGGCCAAAAGTTGATATTTCCTAACTATTTCACGTCTGTGCCATGCAAATCGTTTTTTGGCATGACAAATTTAGTAGAGTATGAGAGAAAATTTTCGGGAGACATTCCCGCTGGTTTGATTATAACTACTATAGTCAAAATTTCCGAGGAATATATAATCAAAATTTCATTTTTTGTGCTATGTATTTTGAAACATATTAAAGACAATAGACTTATCGATTTTCATTTCAGCAGCCAACATCGTATTTTTTTTTTTGGCAGGAGACTCTTGCAATGTTATTTATCTCACAATTTTTTTTATATATGATGTAGATTTAGGTATTTACTCTCAGAATGCTAATTATCTCCCGATTTTAATTTTTGCAGTTTAGTGTTAAGTATTTACACGTAAAATGTTGATTATCTCACAGTGTGTGACTTGTGTAATTTAGATTTAGTTATTTACTTTTGCAGTGTTAGTTATCTCACAATTTATATCTATATTAATTAGATTTAGGCATTTGCTGTTGTAATGTTAATTATCTTAAGAATTTCATTTTTGTACTGTTTGTTTCAGTATCCTGAGACGAACGGTTTTTGAGGATTCTATCTTACCAAGGAATGAGTCGCAGATGGGCGGACACCTTTCTGGAATTCAATTTATTGTTAAATGCAAATATATCCTATTTTCATCTTCTCTTCACACATATTTTATCGAATTAAATCTATTCTAAAGCATGCGCATAAGCAGGGGAGGTTTTAGAATCCGTTGGCAAACAATATTTTAAATTTAGGTATTTTTTTCCAAGTTTATTTGCTTACATTTCTTATTGTATTATTGTATAATGTAAGAAGCTGGCCCTTGGTTGCCCAGGTGATTTATAATGATTTTTTTCACCAACACCCCCTTTTACGCTACTTTCAAAATAGGTAATTTTGCATTAAACATACTTTAACAGGAAAATACATGAAGTGAATTCAAAAACATTACTGCCCAATTGATTCAATCAAGACAAATTGATTATGTATTGTAATTAAATTATTGAAAAACTTTGCATAAAAATATTTCTGGAAAATAATGCAATTGCCATAAAAGAAGATCTCATTATTGTTAAATTGTTCTATTGTATGTTTAAATGCTTTTACTTTTTCACTTTTCCGTGAAGAGTGATTGAAAAGGTGACGAAAACTCACACATACAAAAAATGTAACCAAATAAGAGGATCAACCAAGCGATGGCTCCTTTTCCTTCTTTGGCTTCGTTCGGGCCATTTCATCTCCTGAATGGCATTTTCGAATTGAATGAATGCTCGTTTTCTCACTTGCTTTCTTTTCAGCTACTGTGACTTTTAGTGAACGAAAGGCGGTAGACCGTACAAAGGCTTCTGTGTTTCTCCTTATCTTAATGTCTTTCAATCACGCGAATGATTTGTGAGATTCTAAAAGATTTCACTTTCGAACGCTGCTGCTGATTGTTAAGCCTTTCACGACGGACATCGACTTTTGGAAAAGGGGCGGGTTGAATTGATCAAAAGATATGCATCCTCTTGGCACCGAGCACTGAAAGCTGATGTATCTAATAAAGGATAAAAGAGTAACAACTTCTGTTTCCATAAACGCATCAACAATGTTACAAAATGGATGTAGGTATTGTGCTATCACCATATAATAAAAAGGCGGGAGTTCGTAATGGAATTGCAGCATTATTAATGAACAGTCTGTCTTTTTTAAAAATCGGTAAGAGCTAGCTCATGTACTGAAAATATTTCTTTTATAGAAGATTTATGTCCACTCATGGATGTGATGAAATTTTCAGTAGGCGAGATATTTAATAGTTTAGTTATATTCGAATCAATTTTTCTGTTATTAAAGGATAGTTTAGATGGTTTAGAATGAATCCAAATGCTGTTTTATATATTTTTGAAAAAAAAAGTTTTAGAAATTTGAATTTGTAGATTAAATGACTCAGAAATCTATCAAATACTGTAAGGATAGATCATCGGCCTAAAAGTTACCAACTGTAAATACTTTTTACCTTTTAAATAGCGCACTTCCTCAAAAAGGGAAGATTTTTCAAAACTTAATTAATTGAAAATTAATTTAAATTTTAAGAATTTTCTTGATAATTTCGGAACGCATTATCCCATAAAATTCATACTTACAGAATTTTAATGTAAAAAAAAGTATCAGCTTTTGATCTATACCATTGTTAGATAAAATTCTGTGCAATCCGCACTAAGCTTCTTCTAATTCTAATAAAAATAAATATTGCAATTTCTGATAATGATTTTTATTGTTGCAATGAAGTCCAAACGTATTTTATTGCTTTATAAATTTTTCCCTCTCATATTTCTATCAATGTTGAAGATATCAGGGGGAAAAATTTGCTATCCTTAAATGTTAACTTCGGTTTTTTGCGTCGAGATGCCGTCCAAATGATAAGTACCAAACCAGTTTATATATATAACCTCACATCATATCCGCGTCATCTAACCTCACATCATCTTATGCTGTTCTGTAGCATCATGTTCTTCTTTTAAAAGAAGATTCTAAAATTGAACTGGTGAGGTTAGTTTAACGTGTATCTCTTAAACACAAATAATGATTTGTCAGTAATTATCTCCCAAATTTGAATTATAGTTCGAATGAGTTTGGGAGAGTTGTTGTAATCGAGGTACTGTCTGCTTTCAAATACGAAATCTTACTCATGCGTTAGTTGGGTTTGATTTTTCTGGACTAGACGTGAAATAAAAGATATAAGAAGAAATATTAAATCCTTTAAGCAATATATATATATTGTCACGAAGATGCCAAAAAAAAAAAAAAAAGTAACACATTACTAAGTTTACTAGCTTTAAAGCACTCATAACAAGCAGGTTAAGAAAAATGACCCTACTGCTCGTAGAACTCCAAATTTATATCTTCACAAAATAATCAGGAATTATATAGATATCTGTAGAAAATTCTGGAAGTTTCTATTACTTTAACCAATGAACAAATTTAAAGTCCAACCTAAAATATAAAATCACGTGGCTGAGATTTTAACCTCGGACTTCCCTCTTCGCAAACACGTGTTCGTACATAGTTAGCTTAGCCAATCCAACTATGAGTAGATCTTCCTTTTTGCGACCTGGTGTCGTCCTCATCATCTGACCATGGTTCAGAATAACGAGATCCGTCCCAAAATAGCCCTAGTGGTGCGTTACAAGGGGGCGTTAAAATAACTAAGCTAAACTAAATCTTTTTGCGACAATATAAATATGCAAAAAATATTGCATAAATGACGAGTTAAAAATATTTCGACCGAAACGTTGTATCAGTAACTATATAAGAAAAGAAGAGCTAATATAAAAACGTGCCTGATAAAGTATGCCAGAAAAGTGCTCCTCTTACTCACTTCTAATCTTCCAAAATCATCTACAAGTAATAGTCACAGAATTCTGGAACGAACGATAGCAATGCTAATAATTTACAGCAATCTGTAATGGATTCTGTTGGATGTCCCATCAATGATCACAGAGCTTCGCGATCATTTGGGGCCTTGACGACGAATTTGTTGACTTTGGCGACAAAATGATTAATACTCGAAACTTTGAGAATCCCCCCGATCCGCCCAATAGGAACCGAGATACGCTTAAATGCTGTTGATTGGTCTAGAAGCCTCTAGCCCCACCTCCCGGAACTATTAAAGGCCGGCACTCTCAAGGAGCAGTCGTCAGCAGAGTTGCCGGTGATAGTTGTAGTCCTGGAGTGGTCTTGTATTGGTTGTGAAGTAATCGCGAACTGAAATACTGAGTCTGCAGGGAAAGCAAGAAGCGACAGTGGAAGTTTCAGTCGTCTGGGGAGACCGTAGAGCAAAGCTCCGAGGATCTCCTCTCCTGCTGAATCCAGTCTGACAGCTTTGTGTACTGTGGACGTTATCACTTCTGGATTTCTGCTTGTGAGCTGCTGTCTGTCTGCTGTAGAGTGCTGCTGTGCAGGCCTGTGTATTCGTCTCAGCTGTATAAAGTTTTCATCGGTAAATAATTGTCCTATTTGTACTTTCCTGTCTTTGTGTAAATAACGTCGCAGTTTTTTCTCGAATAAAGGACTGTTGATTGTGTCCATCTCACACCATAATCCACTATACTGAACTAATCCGACTGATAGGAAATCCATAACAATATGCTTCCTATGAAATATTCTTCAGTATCATTTTTATGTAAGATGACAAGTTTGAAGTTCTAGTTCTTTTAAAGACTGTTTAAACAAAATCCATAACAATATGCTTCCTTTGAAATATTCTTCAGTATCATTTTTATGTATGATGACATGTTTTTAGCTCTAGTTCTTTTAAAGACTGTTTATACTTAAGAGACTACTTGCACTTACAATCACCGAACAGTAACTTCATAAATTATTGTCTATACTGTATCGCATATAAGTATCTCCTCTTTTGTATTTTATTATTGTTCTTTCAAGCAATTACTTATACTGCAATCTATGTAAAAAGAAAAAGAAAGAAAGAAAAAAAAAACTAGCACTTGATACAAACTCGGTAATTCCATTTTCTAGATGGGGTGGAAGTTGATATCCAGGCAAATATTGAAACTGCTGATTGCCTTAATGAATCTAACAAATACCTATTTTGTTTGCATTTTTTTTTATATTATCGTAACATACCATTTAAAATTTTAGAACTTTTACTTAAGGGCTAGACTGTTGCAATACAATTCAATAATTGTCGGAATAATAACCTGCTTCTTTAGCACGGATTGCAAGAAAATGCTGTATTTTTTTAAGGTCTGATTAAGGCAATTTTTTTATTCCACTTTTAGCTGTACTATTTCACATGCTATTGACATTTAATTCTTTAGAATACTTTTAAAAACATTAATATTGGTTAGAAGTGATTTCATTAATGAATTTTATTTGCTTTTTCCTTCTAATTTTGACGATACAGCTAAAATTCTTTTATTTACACGTTTCCTGTTACTTACAAAAGAATAATTACTCGTTAATTTAGGAGAATTCGAAAACTTTCAAATTTATTCAAAAAATCACAAGGAAATTTTTTGGAAATATCACAACAATGTATGAAAGTTGCTTTTTGGTATTTTCTATCTAATCAAACTAGGAAATATCTGAGAAGTTATGCATATTTCACAGGAAATAATGCGAACAGGAAATTTTCTGCTACAATTTACTTTTTTAAAAATAGGAAAAGAAATTTTCCTAACGTTTTAGATTAATAACGCATTGACGTTATTAAAATAAAAAATATATATATAAAGAGTTGTAAAAAAGTGGTTGACAGTTTAAAAGCAAGTATTCCATAAAATATTTATTGAATAAATATGACGAACGGAAAATGAATTTTTAAAATACAAATTCCATTAATGACGTTTTGACACTGCTTACAAATAATTGAGGCCCATTCTTTTTTTTTATAATAAAACTTAGTGCTTAACCACCAAGTTATTTTACATGCTTTCCATTTAGTGTTTTAAGTCCATAAATATTTTTTCCAAAAAATTATAATTAATTCCAAATGTAACTAAGTAATCAAAAATGGCCTTTTTTAAGTGAATATATTTTATAAATTCTGTAAAAATATTTATTGATGTAAAAATTAAGATGTGTAGAAATGGAAATTTAAAAATAAAATGAAAAATTAATACTTTCTTTCAGTTAAACATCTATTTTTACTGAATTTTTATTTTCAAAAGGAATTTTTAAGGAAATTTTGCTTATTTTTGAAAGATTGCATTAAAATTTAGATTTTTTGAAAATTAAATTCGTTTTTCAGTCATGGTAATTTAGATTTGGGATAAAGTGTAATAGCTGAAAAAAAAGTTTGAAAACTATCAGAACAAAATAATAGAAATAATTTTTGTAATAAAATGTGTGGCTTGAAAATGGCGAGTTTTAAGCGCAAATGCTTTTTATAAAAATGAAAAAGCTAAGAACCCCCCCCCCCCCCTATAAATATTAAGATTTTGTTTAAATGAAAAATCAAAAGGAACCAGCAAACCTCAAAGAATTAATAGGAAAAGTATGAGATATAGACATAATACCTAAAATTGTATCAATACAATAACAAATCCACATCTTCAATTTTACTTTAATTGTTTTGAGAAAACGAGGAAGATAAGTCGATACATATTAGTCACTAAACTGGTTACATTGTAGCTAATCATTCATATCATTCATGAAACTGATGAGAATATGAACCCCAAATGTTCATGTCTCAAGTATAAAACACGCTTATTCACAGTAAGTACATCTAAAAAAATATGTTGAAATAAAATTTAAAAAAAAAGTTTTTATTTACAAAGTATATCTTCAAAAGGAAAAAAACGTTAAATTACTTTAATGCGTTTGTTTTTCCGCAAGGATAGCGTTGATGTTGCCTCCTATGAAAGCTTGTCGAATCTTATTTTTTCACAAATCTTACTACAAGTATCTATAAATGATTGGTGAAATATAATTAAATGGTTCCAGCTGCATGTTTTTCTGAAATGCAATGCTTTAAGCCTTAATGAAGCTATTTGATGACAGTCGATTCCATAAAAAGTGTGAAATAGGGATATGGTTCTGTTGCATACTTATGATAATGGAAAACTTATGCTAACTTCGACTTCAAAGAAAAAACATCGAGAATGGAAGCTGGTTTCATAAAGGATATGAAATTTGGATATAGTCCTATTGTTTATTAATTCTATCAAAGTTCCTAAGGAGGCATCGACTTCAGAGTAGAAGTATCACAGAATGGAAGCCGATTCCACAAAAGATGTGAAATGTGGATGTGTTCTGTTACACAGGGGGATTTTTTAATTGAAGGTATTTGAAGACCTCTGTAGCTCGAACTATCAGCTGCAAAGCCACCAAGTTTTGTCGGGGAACTATTGGTGACATGGGAAACAGGAATCCACACCAAAAAAGTATCAATAGTTGCTGATAGAGGAATATACGCTTTACGCTTTAAGACAAACAAAAATTTTCTTGAAACGTTGGAAAAACTGTATACGATCATAATCTATAGGTTTTAATTCATGATAAAGACTAATTTTATATGGATAAAATTGAAGAATTTTTCTTAAAACTTTCCATTCTGCGAAAGCACAAACATCCAGTTGTCCGGGAACTCCACGTGTGCGGCTATTACCAGCAGAGCTCGTCTGATTTCTGTCAACGACTGCAGTCACAGCATCTGTGATTGTATCCTCCGATACCAGTTTCTGTCCTCTATCAGGCTCAGTTGTGAAAGCACCAATTTTTATAATCAAAATTATTTAATCATTACTTTCACTGCATTAATTTATAGAGGTCCTTTATGTAAGTTGTTTCAACTTGTAAATCCAAGATGAGCGGCAGCTCAGATAAAAGATAAGATAAAAGAACTTCACAAGTAATGCTAGTTGTGCTAAAGTGCGAAGCATTTCATAATTCAACTGATATTTGAAACGATTTTCAATGCCCCGCTTTTTTTTAATCTCAAAATACTGACGCTGGTGTCAACTACATAATCGAGATTTTGCATTTTACAATTTTTCTTCTTGTTTTACGCAAAATTCTGCCTGTCTTAAAGTGTAAAGTGCCACATTATCTCTTATTGGCAACTTTTGGAATTAAATTTTGTTTTGTGGATTCATGTTTCCCATGTCATCAATAATCTCCATACAAGATTTGGTGGATTTGAGGCTGATAATTCGAGATACAGAGATTTCTGAGTATTAATGACTTAGAAAGGAAAAAAAGAAGAAGAAAACCTGTATATTAATTATATTTTCCATGAATAAACTAATATGATATCAGTTTGACTTAGAAAGATAATTAGGTACTATCTTCATCAACGTACAAGTATCCAAAATTATATTTATGTAAACATATTTCTTACATCGAAATGGGTCATAAATTTCATTTAAGGACGTTAAAATATCTTGTATTATGTCTGGCTTTTTCATAAATTCTCAACGATTTCTCTGTTTAGTGATGTAAAAAACATTTGCCGTAAAGAAAATTTCAAAAATGTTTCAAATACTTTCTCTCGAACTAGAGATTTTCTTAAATCATCAAACTATGTATTCTTCCGATTCATTTTTTAGAATTATATTTGACTTTCCATTTGAATGTGAAAATGATAGCTCAGAAAACCAAAAAAGATGATGAGTTATATGTTTGAAAAAAATTAATTCCATAATTGTAGATATTTATTATCTTTTTTTTGTATCAGTTACATTAAAGGATTCAGTAAATATCTGTCCATCTATGTAAGGACATGATGCAACAAAAATAATGAGATAAAGTAAAAGAACTCTTGTGGCTTCTCTCCACAAAAATTTTAGATTAAAAAAAATGTATCAAATTTTGAGCAAACAATCCAGGACGGGAGTGTCTTTTTCAAATTGATATTCGATTTTGTTTTAAAGTAGTGCAAAAGCACAAAGCACCCTAAGATGATGATGATATCCTGTCCGTGTTAGACCGGAAAGGTGATGCAGACTTCTGAGGGTGAAGACCCCTGAAAGCAGAAGTCTGACTTCTAGCTTAAAGGGCGTTAACATCCACACACACATTAGCTTTCACAACCCCCGAGCTCAACACACATCTCACAGATTAAACATAAGGGAAGGATGACCAGACTCGAACCCGGGCCCCTCAGATATCAGGGAAAACGAGCTAACCCTAAGCCAGGACGCCTGCAACATCCTAAATTAAAATCGAGAAGTGGACATTGTAAATTGAATGATAAATGAGTTTCCGGCAAGAAAAGAACTGCATTAAAAACTATCTAATATTTACAATATTATTGCTGCAATTTATGTCTAAATTTACCATCCACCTTCTCATTTCGACAATTTTTTCAGGAATTCTTGTGACATTGTTTATCAATATTAAGTTCGATAAAAATACAAATAAAAATACAATTGTGAAAACTTTAAAAACTTTTGAAATGATCTATTTTTTGCAGATTTGGATGATAACCTTAGAAAAAGACATTTTTCATTCTTTTTAAGTATTTCGATAACTGTGCGTTGTAATAATACATATTAACTCGTATGAATGCAAATGGTAACTGTCATCCTCGTTATCCAATCACTATTCATAATGATAAACAGTTTACATTCAAACAGTTTCTATGTTGCTTCAAATGCGATACTACTCTAATGAATAGAAATTTCAGCTATTTGTTTGACTATAAATATCTATGATTCTATGAAAACTCATAAATTATCTCTAGCAAATATGGATAAATTCCTTAATTCGAAATTATATACTTTTCTTGCTTATTGCTTTGCAGTATTAAAAGTTTAACTATGATCTCATCTGTAACATTTTAATTTATAAAAAAAAAAAAGTCAATTTAGTAAATGTGAACATATTTTTATATTCCGTTCTTACAATAACAGACTATAAAAAAGAAATTTAATGATTAAATTTAAAGTATTTCGGAAAATTAATTAATACAACTATTTTAAATACAGCTTGTACTTGGAATTCACTAGCTGTATTTTAAATTTAAAATACAGCCGAAATATTCTGAACATATGTCTATTTTGAATTTATTACCTAACTAAATTTAGCTCAGTTCTGGAAGGCTATCTGAGGAAAGTCACTAAGTTTTATCTAGGGTCAGAGAAAGTGGATGATATTTTAGCTGGCTCACACATCTCTTAACTTTCATGTTATATCAAGGGATTAAGATATTTGGCCCACAATGTCTGCTTTGACATAAAAATCTACCACCGTTGTATGTGGTAGATCTTTATGTTACAGATCTCAGATTCGGCAACAAACCGGTAGCTAAGACAAGATTTTATCACCCCATAGTATATATATCTTGAATACATGAAAATTAGATTTCTATTCAAAAAGAAATAATAATTCTATTCGAGAATTTCTTTATTTCTATGTCTTAAATCATAAATTTGAAAAATATGAATTTCCGTAAAGGATATCAAAAAAGAACGAATATAAAATTTGTTTCCGATTAGAAATAGGCATTTCCTTTAATTTCTATAAGATTTAATTGTTATAAATCCTAAATCAGATAATTTTTTGCTCTCATTAAAATGAAAAATTAATTAATAAAGCTCTGCAAACTAGTTTGGAATGCAGATTTTTAGTGTCTTCAAATGTATCGCAATAATAACTTCTTGGAATGTAAATATTTCTAAATCAACTGGTTATCCAAAGAAACCAGGGATAACACTTCCCATCAACTTTTGCGGTTTTATACGGTTGGAGCTCCATGTGCCTCAATTCTCACGAAACACAATACATCTGCTTCTTCGGAAAAACCCATGATGATTTATTCTTTCTTAGAAATCAGTAATGGGAGACAGATTGTATGTAGGTACGCTGCAAAAAGTTTATATGCAGGAATCTTCTTGAAATTACGATATTTATAATTCCGAGGCATTTTTTTTTTCACTTGCGAAACAGTTTTGTTAAAAGATGTGCCAATTTTAAGATTTTTTAAAAATAAAGCTATGAAAATTTTTCAATGTTTATTATGGTAAATTTAATCCTCTCTCCCCCCCCCCCAAAAAAAGGAAAAAGTATTTAAGTCCAGAAAGTTTTAACAATGCAAGAATTTTAGAAAAATTTGTATGATAGAAATCGAGAAAAAGTGAGGTTTTAGTTATCGTTCTCTGCAAATGCATTAGCTATAAACATCTATCTCTCTGTATATGAATGGTATATTTGAATAAATGGTAGTCATATTACTAACTCGCCATCCCACACGATGGCACTTGGAAAAAATTATTGAATGATCGAATCACTACAACAGCAACACTGGCGGGAACTGTTGTTGAGTCCTAAGGGCCATCACTGGCGGCGGCACAACCCTCCCAGTAGGAAGTACATCTCGTCATCGATGGGAGGAGCCAAATCTCCCCTTTGTGTACCCACCTGGTTGACGAGATCCAACCACTATGTTGAAAGCACCTTATCTTCAATAACGAGGTGCCCCAACATTAGAGGTCTGTATAAATGGTTGATGTTTTGGCATAATTTTTGTATTTTGGGTGAAAATAATGACCGATAATTAATAGAGATAGAAAAAATATATAGAGTGAGAAAAAATATATTGAGATGCAATTTGTGTATGCTCATAGATCAAATGATATTACCATGAGTTATAAAATAGCGAACGATTGAAAATAGGAAATATTTTATTCCCTTTCACAAACATTAAAAGTGTTATTATTATTATTATTATTTTGCAATATGGTGGCTTGTAATATATGAAATTTTCCATCGTGAATTATCAGACTCCTTATTTAATGTGGTTTACTTCATAACTACTTTTGTTGCAAAATGCGAATTTCAAAAAAAGAGAAGAAAAGTATAAAAAATCAAAATAGAAGAAAAAATAAATAAATCAAAGATTAATCCCTACCTTTTTTCATGGTCAATTCTTGAATAAAATAAATAAAATGCTTCAAAACTATATTTGAACTGTTCAAAATGTTGTTAGATCGAGAATAATATAGAATATCAGCGAAACAATAATTAGTCAGTGAAAAATAATTCAAAGGAGATATCAAATATATCGACATTTTTTATATACATGTAGGAGCAGAAATTGACCTTGAATTCAAGCTTTTTGTTGTTGATAGTTAACTCTCAATTAACTCTGTAAAAGTTGCTTTCCGGAACATCTATGCATCGTTGCTCCAAAACAGTATATTGTCTATGACAATGCCATAAACGTGAAACTGTTAAAAAGCAAATGAAAGGTCATTTTGAGAAGATATCATCTCCTTCATAGATTCTCTTATTAATGATCACACGGTTCTTTGATACCAATTCATATATCTTTTAAGGGAACGGACGTATTTAATCCAATCAAGCACTTCTATATGGATTTCATTTCAGATCACCTTTGTAAACAAGACTTTTATCATCACAACCGGGTATGCACTGATTACATAAATTTGATAGAATACTTTATAAATATAAGAAAAAAGAAAGTAAGAAAGGATCTACATCACGGTGTAACTAGTTGATGTCCAAATCTCTATTAAAAAAAATTCTCTTCTTTATAATTATTCTTCAAATGTGCTATTTTGCAGTGAAATGTTATTATGAATCCATTTTGTCAGTGAAGAATAAACACATAAAATAGTCAATCCTTATAATGACATCATCTTGTGGAATATATATTGAGAAAATAAGAACGAAATGTCCCCCCGATGCAAATCCCAAACTTAGAAATATCCATCGGGGTGAAATGCCCGACCGCTGTTGTGGTGAGGAAGTTTAGAGAGAGAGAGTGCCAGATCAGATGTCGTTCACGATCTGATCTGGCATCTTCTTTGTCACCTGACCGGGGTTCAAAATTACGAGATCCACCCTAAGATTGCCCTAGTGTTGCTTTAAAAAAAGACGCTAATGTAACTGAACTAAAACTAAATTTCCTAGCATGAAAACTTCTTGTTGGTTTAAATAAAATATGACAACTTTTCCAATACATACATGTCAATTATAAAGATATCTACATTTAAATCATTAACGAAAAGCTTACATCCAAAATGGCAATTGTAGCTTTTTCTCGCATGTATCTTGCCCTTTATACGTAAATTCAGTAAAATTCTGCAACAATTTTTGTTTTTTATCGTAGATTTCATAAAAATATGCATTCTTAATAAAAATAATAAAACACGACTTATTTTTAAATTACTTTGTTTTGAAAATGGGAAATTTCAGTAAAGAAAAAAGTACTTTTCCCTGACCTTCTGTTGGAGCATAAACAATTATGTTGGAATTTTTAAATCATTTATATTCTTCTTTAGTTATAAAAAGTTACTGCATTAAGTTTTCTTGAAATACTATAAAAATTAATCTCCTTTTTTTGTTTGTTTGATAAAAGTACAAGTGACCCCTTTTGAAATTACAAGGGCCATTTTAAAAGTAAATATCACTAAATGCATGTTAAAACAAATGCTTAGCAGCAAATAAACACACTTTTCTCAACGTTCTTTTAATTCAGCCTAATTTATTTTCAGCAAACGGCAATGCATGTTTGAAAAAAAATTCGTGTTATGAATTGCAACATAATTTTGAAGTTTATACTTAGATATTCCAAAATATGAAAAAATAGTTTTACTGAGTATAAAAGATGTTATTAAAATTATAATAATATAGCATTAAATGAAAAATAATTCTTCGGGAATAATTTTTCTCTGTAAAAAAGATTGTTATAGAATTTCAATTTTTATATAATTGCCATAAGGCAAAACGCATTTAACAATCAATCCATCTCTCATCGGCATAAGTTATCTATTTTTATAGTGGACTTATATTTCATAATTATTAATTATTTATTCATTTAAAAATGGATTTTCCAAAAGAGAATGCAAAGTATATTAAGTATCTTTTTTGACAACTCATTTTTTTTATTTATTTCTTAATGAGATTGGAATTCAACATCCCAAACTCAAAGTAATAAGGTGTTTAAGACACTAATAACTTTATCAACCTTATATGATCAAAATCCATAATGCATTCAAGGATTATTAAACTAGTCTAAAGTACATTCTAGAGGAATTTGAGAATTTTTGGATATATGTTACTAAAAGATATTAAGAAACTGATCTTCAAATATTAAAATTTCATTATTACGCTTTAATCAATAATATTACTTGAATTTTCAATTCATTTTTTTATTTATTTATCGTTGTCATTTCTTGTTCGTGTTTTCTGCGAACGTACACACTTAAGACTAATTTTTTTTCTTTTCTTTTATGTAGATGCTGTCTGTGGAAAGAAGCTCAACAAAACTTTCCATCTTATCAAGGTTTGTAGAAGCCCTAAAACAGAAATTAAAGCATTTTAATTTGAAATTTAAAAACTGCTGTAATATTTTCAATAATTAAAACACAATCTAAAAATTTTGGTTTTCAGAAGGATTGATTCCCTATCACCAGACAATAAAAATAAACTGTTTTTTTTTTAAAGATGTCAGGGCAAAAAAAAAAAGCCTTAAAATTTATATAAAAAAAGAAATTAGCATTACTTTAAATTCAGAAGAAAACTTCTCATAATTTTATTTTTCCGGACGGAATGAAAAATTAAAACATCAAATTTTAAAAAATGCAAACAAATTACGTAATGTTTTTGAAAATTAATGTTAAAAGATGCTTACTAATAAAATATTTCATGATGCTTAATTTTTAATTATTAAGAGCATCTTTAAAAGCAATCCTTTTTAATTCTGCTTTAGCCTGGATACTTGTTCTGGGAAACATACAAAATATTGTGCATTGAACATTAACAATCATTCCAACTTTGTCAAAATCTTTATTTAATCTTATCAAAATCTTATCTTGTGAATAATTGATGGTCAGAACGAAAACTAGTCTCACTGGAAGATTCAACCTCTTTTTAATCAGTAGCAATACGTGGTATGTGAACAGTTTTATAAGTGGTATGTGAATACCACTTATACCACCATTTTATATGTGATGTATTATCGTGGTATGTGAACTTTTATGGTGACCTATCTACTCCTCAACACTCAAAATGTAGCGGCCAATCTTTCTGACATAAAAACAAGAACTACTGCCCCGTAACTATTTTAAAACCATTGCAGGGTTTACAAGTGCATTGCTTATTCAAATGATTGCTATTCTAGAGACTCAGAATCTCTGACTACCAGAAAGCATTCAAAAATTGCGTGTCTCACCTTAAAATTAAATTCCACTGGGAGCACCTCCTAATTGAGGATAAGAAGCTTCCAGCAGGGGTGGCTGGTTCTCGCCACCCATATGGAATCGAAAAAGTGGGGTTCTGGATCCTCCCAGGAATGACGGGACGTACTTCCTTAGGGAAAGGCTGTACTGTGACCGGTGATGATCCTTAGGACTAAACTACAGTTCTCGTCAGTGTTGCTGTCATGGCAATCCAATCACTCATGTTTTCACGTGTACCTTCGAGCAGTTTTGTATTTGTGCTTACTTAACAATGAAGAAATGGTATTGATTTAAGCTCATTTGCTGTTAATTCGGTGTTAACTAAAGTTTTAATTTCATTTTTTTTTTCACTACTTCATTGTCAAATATAATAAGTTCCCTACGATATAAAGATAATATTAATTAAATATTTCAGATAATAAATGTAAAACAGACCTCAAATGCCATATGTCATATGACTCGTTAACTACAGATCATAAAGTGAATAAAACGCAATATTTACATAATTTTTTTATATAATAGATAAATTAATCTATTTGTCCCAGCGTATTTTAAAAAGAAAATGTTTAGTGTCTTAGGACAAGAATTTTTGAAAGACAAAATATAAATCGCTAACATGTTCCCTATCTTATAAATTATAAGACTCATCATTCAGTTGAATGAATACAATTCCCTGATGTTTCCCGAAGATAATCTTAAAATAACTTAATAATGAATGTTAACTCGCTTAATATTTTGAATGCTACTTTGAACCGATGTAATGATAAGATTTAGAGATGTAGCTGCAAGATAAAACACAAACTTAGCTGAAAACTTTTTGTATTAATTTTGAAATCCTCTGAAATCCGATTAGCCGATTTGGGAATATTATACAGACCCAAAGAAGAATTTAAAAAATAAAAACATTTTCTGTCTGACATATCGCTCCCGATTTTGAACTTGAAAGCCGATGATATCCTTCAAGATCCACGACCTTTACAAACTTCATATAGGAAATATGTCTCAAAAACAAATGGATTCGGAGAAAAATTCTTGTGGACTCCATGCTACGTTTTTAGTAAAAAGCATAAAAATTACAATGTAAGAAAGTTGTTAGATTGCTTAATGATGCATGAGTTAGCCGCATCAACAATCCAGTAGAAGGGTTAAATTCTGCCATTTTTTTTTTTTTTTTCGCCCTGAAAAATCTGCATCCTTTTGGTCTTCTTACTTCTCATGCTTGATGTCATTGTTGGTACAACCTATATTTTTGTGGGCGTCGTAGAAGAGCTGTCTTATTTTGATAGATGGCGGAATCTTCCAGTAAATGTGTTGTTTATCATCCCTTGGCATGTTCCCATACACACTTTTTTAACTTTTGAGCCATGGTCAAATTTCGAAAAAAAATCAACAGTCTGAAAAAAAACACCCGAAAAGCAATGATATGATTTACTCTAGTATAAAAATTGGTTATGTGTTATCAAACTTTGGGATTTTTATTTTGAAAACCATTTTTTCTGGTAAACTTCCGAGTAAAATTATTTTCTCTCCAGTTGTTGTCTGAAACTTCAAGTTTTCTTTGTTCTGCCTGTTTGTTGAAGCATCGAATGTTTGACGATATCGACTTTCTTTCTTCAATTTTTCTTTCAAATGTTTACCATATGCATTCTATGAATTATCGGAGTTTACATATAAGCGAAATTCCAAATAAACGTAAGTGATTTTTTTAAAAAATAAGTAGAGAGATGATAAATAAATTGGAGATAAGATTTTATGTAAAAAAAGAATAAAATCTGTAAAATAATTGCTTAAGACAGGCTTAATTATTACTTTACTATAGACAAATTAGTATCATAAGTTTCCCAAATTACTACCCTCATATATAATAAAGAAATTTCGAGGAAATAGATAAAACTGCATTATGTCTTTCAGATAATCAGTTCAGAAGACAACTTAATAAGCCATGTTAATTTAAATGGAGAAATGGATTTAAATAACGAATAAAAATGGGTGTTTTTTTCCCACGATAATCTATCAATGAGTTTATATTTTTTTTACTGATATTAAAGCACCTTTGCAAATATATATAAAAGTCTTATGAGGAGATTTTACCTGGAATATATATCAAGGAAATATTAAAATATAAAGTGCATGCTCCTAGAAACCTTTTCATTCTCTTTTTATACTGTGATTTCAAGGAAATCGTAAATCAAACCACTTTCTGCATTTGTAATATCACTAAGATGGGACTTATATGATGTCATCTTAATTAAAATCGATTTTCGGTTTATCTTAACCGAATATCCCAATAATCTTTAAAAAATCGAGTTTGTAATTATTGGAGATAAGAAAAAGTTGAATTTTATTTCTTATTTTCGTATAATTATATTCCCCTCTTTTACTGATGATAAAGCACTGTTTAAAAAAGATACCTTTATTTTTATTACAGAATTGTAGAGATCAATACACTAAGAAGACAAAAATGAGATTCGACAAATTCTCAAATTAAGTATCTCATCTCCCACATTCATGTTTATAATACGTCATTTAATTTCAGTGAATTTGTAGACTAAATAAATTAGCACATTTTAGGATATGAAAATGAAATAAATATACAGCCCTTTAAATTGAAATTGGAAAAAAAAACCCCTTTAAATTGGAATGCGATTTTGAAAAAAAAATTTAAAATGAAATTTAGAATGCAAGGCCAAAAGAAGGAAAAAAAAGCGATTTTTAATTCGATTTTTTAGTTCCTTACTTTTATTTCCTCATAAATTGGCGTCTTTCTTTCATTGTAGAACTCTGGTCTTCCTGGAATATTACTTACTTCTGCTTTCAGATTAATCGTTTAGATATATCTTCATAATTCTGCGAAATTATCTATCATTGAAACCATATTTTAACTGTCTGGATTAAGTTTTCTTTATATTGAATACGAAAGTTTCCAATGGTGAGAATTCTATAATATCATAGCTAATATATCATGGTAAATATTAAACATAAGATTTATCTATCTTTTTATCTAAATTCCCCGATATTGTCACTTCGCTTTTTTATTTGTCTTATAAAGTACATATATATTAAAGATAATTTACTTTTTTAGGATTATGTATAATATCTTACATGGTACTATGCATTATTAATATTAGGATATATATATTATTTGGATTATGTTTATATCCTATATATTAGGAAATATGAACGATGGAAGCAAATGAAAACATTAAATATTTGAAGAAAACAGTTTGAATTTTAGGACAACAATAAAATATATTTTTGAAAATTAGATTAAAAAATATTTTTAAAAAAGTGCTGAATTTCTGAAAAAAAAAATTCACCTGATTAACGACTAATACTTTAAAAAACAATTTCTATATTTGAAATCGTTGCAAAGTTCATTTTTGTGTAATGATATGTTCGAAAGCTATCCCAACAAAATACTGAACATTTCAGCTTAATTTTTGATTAATTAAATTGCATTTAAAATTGTTTCTGAGGTGCAAATTCCTACGTTCAAAGATTTAGATGTGTTTTATTTGTTGACTATACCTCAAACGATCTGACCTTTGGAACACCAATATGCAGAGAAAAAGAGAGAGAAACATGTAGACCCAAACATGGTCATCTTTATTATTATTAAAGATGATAAAACACAATTATGGACAAATAAGAAATAATAATTCAATTGTTTGGATATTTATTTATTTTATGCATCTGACTGTGAAAATGAGATTCCACTTCAAATTATTTTTTTAACCTCTTATATTGAACTTATTGATAAATTACGTCGAATCAATGAATAACTAATTGCGAAATTCAGTCGTACGCCTTTCGTTGTTGGGTGGATTGTAATTGTCTGGGATTTTTTACTCCAATTCTATAACTATCTAGTTGTTTTTGGTAATAATGATCACATGAATGCTAAAAACAGGAATATCCAGGTACTGTTGTTATATGAGCCTGTAAATTTGTAATCTTTTAAAACTTTGTTACCCCATTTGATATAGCTTATTCAAAATATTTTATTGATATAAGAAAATTATTCAGAATTAAGTGCCTAATTATCAGACCTCTTTATCTATATCCAGATTTTTCACATCTTTTAAATGCATCTTTAATTCTATTCTTAATTTTCAATAGTGAAAAAAGTCAAGGTGAGAAAATTATTTTTCATTTCTGAAATGTTTTCAAACCCATATTTAGAAAAATAATCTCAAAAATAAAATCTAGAAGCTAATATGTTCACCAGGATAATAAACTATGTTTTGTTCACTCATTTAACGAATTTTCTGCGTTGACATTTTAATTGTCATTCAAGATAGGAAATAATTGAATGATTCTTTCAAAATAAATTTTAATTAAATGTGTTGATAGGACTTTTATTGCAAGATCGGACAAAATTCAGTTAGTAAAACAGTTTACAAAACTTGGCGTCCTATTCTTTCTTTGTTATATAAATTTACTTTTCCCATTGTTGACTATTAAGTTCATTCCCCCACAAAAATGGTATATTATTTTTTCTTTCCGAATCCAACCGGAAAAAGTCCGAACACCTTCAAAAATCTCCCCAAACACGCAACCGCACCACCCCCTAATCTGAAACCCCGGCAACACCCCTCTAATGACAAGAGCTACCGACCCGAAAAAAAAAAGAAAGACTCCCTCCCTCCCTCCTAATATTCACTGTCTCTCTTTCTCCCTTTTCCGAAAAAAAAAGTATCCCTGACAGCTGTTTGAAACTTTGCGCCAAACCTACAATTGTCCCGTTCAGTAATTTGGTCTGCTTAATGTGTGGACCTGTCTACATTCTGCAAACAAAAACTGCAACATATACATATGTATTGGCGACTGCAAGAATTGGTATCAGAAGGAAGAAAAAAAAAATCTTTGTGTTTTTACAAAAACAATCTCACCCCCCTCACACTCGCCCCCTTCTGTCTTTTGACAGACGCTGTGGTCTTGATGTGCAGACGCCATTGTGTGTTGATTTCAAGTTAATGACCATCACCGTTGCGCGGGCACTTGACCGGATGTGACCGGATTCACCCTGTAGTTAAAGGCAAGCCTGTATATGTTCCTGATGACCCATACCGTTGCCTGATGTGGAGCACTCCCTCTAATATCGCTTCCGACGCCGACTGAATTGTCTCCTAATATCCAAACTCAGTGGTAAGTATACCTCAATCTAATTCTTGGTCTTTGCGGTTTAAGTGACGAGTAGATAGAAAATTGCTGCGACTGTCGTCATTGCCTGGTAATGTTTCTATAAGGCGCCGCTCAGGAGAATCTGCATACGGCACCCTTCAATTACGTCAACTCTTTTCCTTGTAATCTTAAAGGATGCATAAGTATGGAAGGATGTGGATAAGTCTGTGGACATGTGTCTGTCATTAGTTCGTAATATGTTGCATTTTGTGGTATTGTTGAGTTGAGAATGTTGAAATGATGTGTTTTATGAGAGGAAAATAATTTTTATTTTGTCAATAATTTTTTTGAGATAATGCATTATGGCATAAATTATGAATTAGGGAACCAACTGCATTTAGATTTACTATTGAAAAGTATATTTACCTAAGAATAATTAATCTTTTAAAACTGAATCAGTATAATTTCAATTTTAATTTTAATAAAATGCTCAATTTAAGAAAACGCAGCATTGTTTTGAAAAAAGAAGGAAAAAATAAATAAAAACACTCTAGAAGTTGTTTGGATGTGGTTCCTTACTACATATATGCCTCCAAATCATAATGAGAATTTTACAAAATGATGACTCTATACCCAATTTTGAACTAAGTTATCAATGTATTGATATTAATTAGCAACTAACAGAAATTTATACTAATTAAAATCAGTAATACAACCATGCCCAACATATTAAAAAACAATTAGCTTTATTATTTACGTATTTGTAGTAAAATATCTGTTCCTCAACAAGAGTAATCAACACAATTAAAAGACAGAAGAAGTAAAAATTACTGGCTTTAATGTTAAATATTTTCTTTTTAAAAATAGTTGAAAATAACTATCCACATTCTCTTAACAATAGTTATGAGAAACCTGCAGTAACTTTCTGAAATGTTTACTGAAAGGAAACATAATTTTTCTGAAAGAAAAAAGTTCTAAATAAACTATACATATTATTTATAAATTTCCTATATAAGTTATAAATAAATTATAATCTAAACACACATATATATACTTACTAATTGTGATCTTAGAACATCTCATAAATAAAGCAATAAAATTAATTGATTTATTTACTGATTAATTTTCCCTATAACTCCACATATCATTAATGACAAACAATCATTTTATAAGCTTAATACATGAGCTATTTTCAATAATAATTAAAAGTATTAATGAACTTTTAAGAGAAATCACCATCTATTTGTCACTAAGCATAGAAGAGTATGAATTATTAAAATGCGTCCTCATGAAACTTGCTATTTGAACTAAATATTGAATTGAACTGTCTTAAAAACATTTGGGCTGATTAGAAAAGGATAAAAATATATTTTTTTAAGTTTGTGATTTCCAATAAATAAATGAAAATATCGTATGAAAAATGAGGCGACGACTTAATAAAAGTCATTTTTTAGTGGTTTCTAGACCAGAAGAGGCATTTTATATTGTGGTGATAACTTATGAAATCAATTACTTGAAATAAATATTTTATTAGTTTTAATATATATCAACTCATTACAAAAAGGGCAAAAGATGGAGATTGATCAAAAATATAATTTTCAAATTCATGTGGGGGGTTTCAAAATAAATGACATTTTGCGATAAACCGTTTTTTTTTATTGTTATCAAATTCCAATCTCAAAGAAATTTCCTTGTAAAAAAAATGAGATAGCATTTTTATTTCTTCCCTCCCCCTCCTTCAAAATTTGTCTACTTATAAATATTTATGTATCTCTGACACAAAATATATCACATTCTAAAATCTACAACTTGTTTTTAAATTTCTGTGTGCCATTCTTTCTTTAATACATAGTTATTTCTTCCTAATAATTAAAGATAGTTAAGTGACAATAAAAAAAAGTATCGCGATGCCAATCTAATAGTCTAACAAGGATCAACGGACTGGAAATAGTCTCAAACACATACCTTTCTCAGCAAATAACAAGGTGATTATTTATAATTTGTGGGGAGATACCATCAATCGGATACATATTCACGCAAACGTCTAGACGAACCAAAGGTAACGTAAATTAATGTGTGAACGTAAACGTTTCTGACAGCGGCATTTTGCAATGCTTAGTAAAATGACTTGTACAATTCTTATCTGAATTGTAACTGAAATTCGACAGCAACGTCTACTAAAATGAGTAATTGTATATATTTATTAGGTATTTTTTATTTCCGTATAAAATCGTAATTAGTTATAAATGGTACATGGCATTTATCTAAAATTAAGATGCATATTTTTTGTGATAATCTTTTTGTATTGAGCTTACACTTTAGATTAATTTTCTTGTAATGTAATCATATTTATTAGAAATGTAATATTTCTATTTTGATACTTCATTAACGTCTTCAATGCAGATTTTATTTTTGAAATTTCATTGAAATACAAATATAAACAAATTTTATTATCAGAAGTTCATTGTTATGCTATTTTAATGATATTAATTAGAGCTTTTAATAAGTCTTCATCATGGAGAATAATTTTTTTTATTTTAAAAATAATTAAAGAGGAAAATATTAAAGAGATTTTTAAAATAATTAAAGAAATTTTGGGTTTGAATTAACTTTAACATTTCTAATATTATATATTTAACTCTTGGCATTGAAACTTTCTTTAATTCCAAATTAATACATGCATTTTATTTTGAAAATGATTTGGTGATTTTAATACACTTAGGACTCAATAAACATCTTGCTATTTTAATATTTTCTAAATAATATTGAATTATTTATTAAAATAAAATTTAAAAAAAACTATAATTATAGAATTAGGAAATTAACAACAACAACAAAAGTTATAAATAGTAAATGGCATGAATGTAATAAAAACCTAATATTAGGTATTTAATATAGATATTAATAGTTACGGATAATATTTTCCAACATAAAAAGCACACTACGAATTTAAAACGTTTCGAAGTCAGAATCTTGAAATTATGAAAAGTGCACAAGAAAATTTTAACTAAATATACTCTGTATCAAGAACATTAAGAACATATCATAAATTTAACAGTTGAGCATATTCAGTCTTGCATTGAAAATCAAAAGCCGAAAATGTAATCAATTTTAAAAAGACTGCGATTTCAAAAATTAGATCTAATCAATAAAAAAAATCCTCAAAAAGATATAATAATTTTTTAAAAATAGAATGCATTCAACTATAATGAACTATGAGAAAACAGATTAAGTACTTAAAAGTTAATATTTGAATTTAAAAATACCAAGTTCTTCAAACAAACATGCTGAATATTTTCTAAAATTTATGTAAGGAGAATTTATCTCCCAACATTTTCACAAACAAATTTTCAAATAAGATGTTAATTCTAAACAATTCGTCATTTCTAACAATAACGTTTATGAAATACTTTATTGTAAGCAACCGATTTAAAAATATAAAAATTGTTTGAATATGATTGATTTATCAAATGTCGTTAAAGGTTTAAATTAACTTTTTTTAAAAATTACTAAAATTCACATAATTATAAAATTGAAAATTATTTTCATAAATTTGATTCCAGTTTTACTTTAAATGGAATTCGGAATGGTATTTATTTTTAATGGAATTCTAAACTGGATAGATATGATGAATTAAAACTTAAAGATGAATAATAATAATTTTCGGAAAGTAAATATTTAAAAACATTGATAGAAAATACCTTTGAGGCTTTTCTTCAGATCAGAAGATCAGAAATCAGAAATAATCAACATAATCAAGATCAGAAATAATCAACATAAATGGAGATAAATGTGATTAAGTCAAACTTTTTTCATAACGATAGTGGACTGGTATGCTAATGATCATTTCAGTTTTAACGATAGTCTTACAAAAGTCATTTTTTTAGACTTTCATCTTTAAAATTCATCATTTTCTGACTTTTTTCTGTAACAACAAAAACATAAGAACTCTGACGCCATTTTAATTTCCATATTTATATTATACCCAAAGAGTAAATATAGAAAAATCATTAGATATTTATTTTTAAAAAAATAAGAAGCAATGAATTTCTTCCATTAATTTGTTAAATTAAAATGGTAAAAGTAACTTTTTTTGTAAATTCAATTGATTTAAAATGAGGATTTATACTGAATAGTTTAACAGCAGTATATGTTTTCATAATTTTTCTATTATAACACTGAATTAATTTCTACAATTAAAAATTATAAAAATTCTTATCTTCAAGTTTTAAGTTTTACGATGGATTATAAAATAAATAATTCCTCACTAAATACGCTGCTAACTTTTAATTCATATTTATCGAAGATTTATAGTTATAATCAGGTTAAAATTTTCATAATGTAAGAAAAGTTTTATATTTTTATATTTTGAATTATTATAAAAGAGAAATTATCTTATTGTGAATTATTAAAATATATTTTCTTTCAATATCTTATTTTGATACAACTATTGTCGTATTCAAATGTCTGAGTTATATATATTTTTTACAGCTATAAATCAACAGGTTATTTATTAGAATTTTTTGCAAGAATGATTTAAGAAAATTTCCATTAAGGCTTTACTTTTTCAGCTTTCTTTTTCTTTTTCTTAGTAGCGGTTTGATTTTGGAAAAAGCAACTGCCGGAAGTATTTCAGATAAATAAAATATTAATTAATAAAAGTATTCAGATTCATTTACAGAAATAATCCTCAAATTTAGACTGATCACAAAAATTTTCAATTTATATTTCATTGTTTTATTTAAAGAATATGTTGTAGAATGAAATAATTTCCGGTTATTCATTCTTTACAAGCAATGATAATAATAACTTTTTTACATATATATTTATTTAATAAAGTAGGAGCTTTATTTCCCATTATAAGACAGTACTTAACATAGGACTGGTGATGAATGTAAACAATATATAAATGCTAGATGCTATATGGTTGAATTAAAATAGCACAAACACAAATAAAAATATTGAGATTCAATTGCAAAAATTATCCATTGAACTTTCAATAAACAACAAAGTATTATTAACTATTCAAAAGCCTTTTATATATTTTTTACTATAATTCTGTTTAATTTGGTTGCTTTTCATGCTCATCTTTTTTTTTTTCACTATTTATCATTAGAATTTAAATAGCTTGACTTATTTTTGCATTCTTTATTGCATTCCAATTGCATAAGTCAAATAATAGATAACTAGAATAGAATAACATTGACATGCAATAAACATATATAATACTCAACATCGAGTTGAGAATTTGATTGAGAGACTTTTTCTTTATTTCTTTATTTATTTTTACCAATTATAAATCCAGAAAAACTATTTTAAAAGGTAAAAAAAGGATCAATATAAATATGAAAAAATACATTGAATGATACATGAAATTGCTGAAAAATAATGCATTCTCGAGATTCCAGCTACTAGAAATAGTTTAAGAAGAAGATATCGCAATTGAAAAAAAAAAAGATTATCGAAAAGTTTTGGTGATTCCACATAATTTTTAAATTACTAAAAAATTTTCTTTACCATAAAATTTCATAATATTTAAGAGCAAAATGAACATATCATGCATGTTTTTTTTTTTATCGTATTTTAGTGAAAAATGCATTTTATAGATTTTCCGAAAGTTGATTTTTTTTGACATTATAATATTCTGACAATAATGCTACTTGCACATTCTTGTTCTTTAATAAAAAGGAATATTGTTATTCGGAAGAAAACATTATTCCAAAACAACAACAACAAGAAGACATTGCTAAAAAGTTTTTTTTATTATTTATTTCTGTATTTCAAACTTACTTTATTATTCAGTTATATAATAAATTTTGAAAAAATTCTTTAAAAACTAAATTAAATTCTTGAAAGAATTGTATGAATGTCTAACTGTAATAAATAAAAACATTGATAGAATTTTCAATTTTAAGACGGTGAAACGATATTTCATGTGGAAATATTTGCACCGAAGATATTTTGGAAAACCTAAAAAATTCTAGCTACATTTTTTTTTAGATACAGATTTTTTTTAGCTACGCCTTTGGACACCAGATAATTCGCTGAGAAAATTGTTTATATTTAAATTCAATTAAATCCCTTAGACTGAAATGCATGTTCACGAATCTCCTTAAAATATCAGGCAATAAAACCATGGCATTGTAATTGTCTACTATATTGTTCTAAACATTTTGTACACGAATCTTTGAGACAAGTCCCATGATTTAGCATAGCGTTTTAAAAAGCGTAATTGTTCAGTTTTTTTTTTATAATTATCATGGTATTTCGAATTCTCTTTTTATTTCTCTTTCAAATTAAATAGATATTAAATAGAATCCTCTTTCTTCAGTTCTCAACAATAAAAGAAAATCTCATGATTAAATATTTGATGAAGCAATGAAAGTAATTTGAACTTCTGGAGACAAGGGACTGGAAATGAAGTAGAAAATATTTAAAAGGAAATTGTTTAAAAAAAAATTTTTTTAATTCTACATAATGTTTAAATTATTATTATTAAAATGACAATTTCTATGTTTAGAAATGTTGCAAAGATCATTTTTGTGTAATAATGTTTCAGAAAGTTATCATTAAAATGCCAAGTAATCAATTAATTTTTAATTAATTAAATTATATTTATAAAAAATATTTTTAATTTGCATATTTCAACAGTCTGTAAGGCTTTTAGTCAAACAATCTGGTCTATAGGACGCCAAAATACTCTCTAAATCTCTCTCTCTCTCACACACACACACACAAGATTATCCTCTTTATATTATTAATGTATTGATTATAAAATGTAATTACAAATATAAGTCAGTCATGCAATTTTTAGACAGTAAATTTTAGATTTAGAACAGCTGTATAATCTATTTTTCGAAGTTTAGTAAACAAAGATTTTTAAAAAAATTGCAAAAATTAAAGAAGCATTTGCTCGTTTATTAAATTTGTATCATTAAGAAGATGCATTGTTTCCAATTTACTATTTAAGCTGCCTGTAAGGCTGTAAGTAAAACAGTCTGGTCTGTAGGACGTCTAAACATCCTTCACCCCCTACATACACAATGAGAGAGATTCATCGTTATATTATTAATGCATTAAAGAATTGATTATAAAATGTAATTTCAAACAAACAAATATAAGTCATTTATGTAAATTTCTTTCAAAGAATTTTAGATTTAGAATAGCAGTGTAATCTATATTTCAAAATTAAATAAACAAATTTTTTTTAAATAATTGAAAAGATTTCAAAAACATTTGTCCGTTCATTAAATTTGTATCATTACGAAAATACAATTTTTTTCTATTTTAAGATAACATAATTTTTTATGCCATAATAGTTTCGTTAATCATAGAAGAAAAATACTGAAAATTAGCTAAATTAATTAATTAAAATTCTAATTAAAGTTTTGGAAAAAATCTTTTCAGGTTCATATTTTTATCCTCAACAGTATAGTTAGGGTTTTTCGATAAATCCTGTACAACACCGACACACATACATACATTATCCTTTATTATTATTAAAGATTATTTGGTGTGCGTTGATTTCTTTCAGTGAAGTGTCCTCAATTATTGTGCATCAGATTTCTTGGTAATTGTTCATTAATCGCATGATCTATCATGAAAGCAGAGGTGCCATGCTTCTCAGAGCACATCACCACCCGGGAGTACCACAAATGATTTAATCACAGAAAGTGCGGACAGATGACTTATCATTACTTTGCTTAATGACTTAATATGTTTTGCATCTTGATTTTGAAGAAACTCAGTTGCATAATTAATGATCCAAGAATAAAATGCGATATGGTCACGAAAAGATTGGCTTCTTAATTGTGTGAGAAAGAAAACATCTCCTCTGACACTGGAGATCTTATGTCTTTCCTTAATAATTGGCTAGCTAGAATGCTTAATTAAACTAACTATAGAGAACAAAATTTTTGAGATAAGATACAGATTTTTTTTCATGCATTTTATGTTCTGCATTTAAGGTTTCCGGTTTTAAATGTTTGTGATATAGCTGGTTTTGCATTTATTAATTTCGATCTTCACTCAGATTCAAAATACAAGTAGATCCTATTTTTAATTTTAAGAAATAACATGGCTGCTAATTCAGTTCTCAAAAAATATAATTTGGTAACAAGTTTTTAAAATTTAACTCAATTTTTTAAAAAGTTTGTCATTTTTTTAAACTTTAATTCCTGATATGCATCTAGTATATTACTAAGGTAGATTCATAGAAATCTCTCACCAGAATAAAGTATAAGTACATTTTTTCATTCATTTAAATATTTTATGCAGAAATCGCATCATCAAAAATAATGTAATATGTAATAAAAATAATGTAATTCTCCATAGCTTAAGAATATGTCCTGCCTAATATAATGTCCTGCCTAATATGCCCTTTGCTATCTCACGCAGCATTTAAACGGATTTAACACTTGCCACTTTTACAATGCAAGGTTAAAATGCTGTTTTAGATTTCTTATTTTTTTTAAAATTGAATTATTTTTAATTTTATTTTTTCAAAATAATCTGATTACAATTGTAAAATATTTATTTTATAATCATTATTATGATGAATTATCATTCTTGAAAAGAAAAGCAATTATAAAACCTATCAAATATTTCTTTAGAGAATTTGAAAAACATGCACCGCTTTTATTTCTGCATGCCTTCACAACTTCTTTCATGATTGCAGATGTAAGCCTACCTTAAAATGGCTTCGCTTTTCCATGCAGATAAAAAAAATTCTTGTAACAAAATAATGTTAAGCATTTTGAAACGAGTAAATTATCCACCCAGAATATAACAGTTTTTGACACAATATCTCTGTTTACATTCAAGATTCCAACTAAATTCTCGCTAAAATTAAAATATTTTGATTTTTTTCGTGAGCTAATTGCTTGAAAATATTTTTAGCAGTAATTAATAGAAGTCCGTGCCGATTAAAAAAATATTCATTTACATTTAGGAAGGAAAAAATTTGCCTAGACGATACTGTATAGTGACTAAATACAGTAATATTTATTAGTCGGTATAAATGGAAATTGACAAGGCCCTCATTAGTAGAAATAAGAAGAATGGATAAAGGATAGGACATTTTTATATTAAAAAAAGGCAAAAAAAGTAAAACAAAATTAAAAATAATTCATAAAACAAAGCAGTTATATTTTTCCCGACCTTAAGTTGCTCCTCCGCAGACTAACGTACTTAATCATGCCATCCCTTTAAAAAGTATCCTGTCCATTTTTGATGCTCCTTTTGATATTTACAAGAAGTGCCAGTATTGCTTCAGGAATATATTCCTATTAGGAACTATTTCGGTAAGATTACTGTCTTCCGCCTTTTCCAAACAGCAAAAACCGTCCCAACTGTCTAAAAGCATGCCAAATAGCCTCCATTTTTCGTAGTCTAGAAATGATAACAAATAGTTTTTACGGATTCAATGAATGAAGTTTTATTCGCATATTATAATTTTTTTATGAATCATTTGCATTGCTTTCGGTTTGTACATGTGACATCGCTTGTCTTTAAAAAGAGGGGGGGGGGGGTAAAGGGATTTATAAATTCTATAGTTAATTGGTTAAGTCAAGTTTTCTATTTAAGAACAATCCCCCCCTTTTTTCAATTTCATCTTTTTCATTTTTAATAAAAGAAACTATTTCATCAACACTCTTCTCTTAATTACTTTTCTCCTTTTAATTTTTTATACAGAATATTTGAAACTGAAACTTCAGAAGCAATATCTGATCGGCTGCTGTAATGTTTTACAACACGAAAACTGGAATATATTAAGAAAAAAATTAGTTGGAATAAATGCTCGAGAATTGTGCTTACATGCATGGGAAGTACAGTCCGATTTTAAATTTGGCGGGTTTGATTTAAAATTTGATAATAATTCGCACGTTAAATGCTAAATATCATTTACACAAGCTGTAGCATTTTTTAATTAGTACATCCCCACGCAGACAAAAACATAGGCCTACAGACGATAACCTTTTGATATTTTTAATTCAAAATTTGATATAGATTCACATTATGAAGATTAAACCCATGCACCAAATTTTGACTATGAAACTTTTCATTTTGTAGTAATCATAATTTTCTAATTTTGCATCAAATGTAATCATTTTTTCAGTATTTTCTTGTTCGCAAACAAACAATGAACTTCCTTAGAATTGATTTTGTCAAATTTTAAGAGAAATTTTGAAAATTTGTATACAGATCATATACTAAATTTCATTTAACGTTTTTGAGTTAATGTCTCTCGTTACTAATAGAGAGATATTATTCTTTAAAAAACAAGTTTTGAACTCAGGGAGATGTGAAAACTTAGATTCGTTGGGATTTATTTTCGATAATTGGAATGCTCTCTCTTTATATACTTCGTATATGATAATGTAATAAATCAAATTTTATGTTTATACGTAGCCTTTCTCCCTATAATATATATAGGTTATCCAATAGCTAACTCTGCAGTTGTTAGGGACTGGCCCCCAATTTTCAATTGAAAAAAAGGCTCTAAAGGGAGCTAGTAATTATACTTTTTTTCTTTCAATCAATAAAGATTTTCAATGACTTCAGATAATAATACTAACCCTAATGATTTCATTTATTGTCAATCTTTATAACGGAGGGAAATAATTAAAAATATATGAAATTGTTTCTCATTTTTATACAGGATATGTGCCGATCTCTAATAACTTGCAAAATTTTATAAAACTATCTAAAGGCTTTTGGATAGTTTTATAAGATTGCAGCTTTAATCATGGTCCAATAAATAATTTTTAAAACGCTAAAGATCGATAAACTTCCAGATTGGTAAACTTCCAAAAATTCTCTAAATGACTTAAAGAATCATATTTTCTTGCTGTTGAGTCAATAAATATACTGTTAATATACTATTAGTCAAATCTATAGTATAAAATCTTATTTGTCCATCCAAAACCATCTCAATTATGCTTTGAGTTTTCTTATTTTATGCTGATCTATGACAGCATTGAAGAATAGCCGTACATGCATTGCCGAATCTTCCATGAGGTGGCCTTTAAAATAGCGCACGATTGTCTTAAATACTGATGTTCAAAGCTACTTAAATTGGCAGAAGAGTGACACTTTTTTTGACTTTAATATAAAAATATTTCCAGAAAATTTTGCGTGATTAATAGAATCAGAGGTTATATAAGAATCTGTCTCTCAATTTTTTCAACAACTGAATTAATGGTTCAACCAGGGTAAAATGTAACTTTTTACATCAATTTTTTTTAAAAAAAAGGATATAACTATCTCTATTTAGAAATTACCGAATGAGGCACGATCAAATTGGAGGCCGTGTAGCGATTAAGCGATTGAATAAATCCTCCTCCCTCGCTTCTGTTTGCACCAAAACAACGGACAAAGGAATAATTCATAACACGATTTAATGAGAGGCAATTGTCAGGAATTTATTTAACTGTGGCTAAAAAAATAAAATGTGAAAGAATAAATAAGCAATGTTATCCATTAAAAATTTTTTAATGTTTTTTTCACGGACTGTTTTATTTGTCAAAATGTTTGTGAAATCAGTGGAAATGGTTTCCATTAAAAATGTTTGCATACTCTTTAATACTTATGTAATTTTAACTATATGCCATTGCCCAACAATAATATAGAGAGAACCGACTAGTTTGTGATATTTTGGAATTAATTGTTAAATGTTCATTAATACTCATATGTCAGAAAGCATGCTTATTTTTCTACGAACGATCGAATTCAAAAGTTGGCGTAGTACTACAACTATAGTCATAATATTACATATCAAATTTCATAAATTGAAATCATTTCGCTTTTGAATTATCACGTTCCCACAGATGTAAAATTAAAGACAGACAGACTCTTCGTTTAATAGTTATCGTGTTTATTTATATCGAATAGTCAAATGGATAGATTTCTTTTGAATGAATTTCGTTCAAAATTTGATAGAAATCAACAAATGTGCTGCAAAGGTCAATTTTTACATGTCTAATTATTTTCACTTATCATATTCGCAGACAGGCATGCCTAATTCGAAAATCGTGGTTTTGGAACTCTTAAATTCGTTAAAATTTCGAAATCGGATTTTTTTCAGTTATTGTTCTTTTTCTTTGTGTAAGTATACAAGAAGATAAAAACATTCAATGAACCTGATTTGATTTATGATTCCGTTCATACTTAACACAGACAACAAAAAATAATACAGACGCTGAAAGATTTAAAATAAGCATATATATTTACACGTATTTAAGTCTTTGAAAATATGAAATACATAATTAATAAACAAAATGATAAACAAGAGAAAGATTTGCCTCTTTTTAATTTTAGAATTTTAATTTCCTATTATTTAAATCATTTAATTTAAGTTTTGTACTTTCATGAAATTGTTTCTAAAATTATTACATTATTTGCATTTATAGCCTTAAATTTCTAATAAACAAAATTGTGTTTGAAAATTTCAATTACACATTTTTTATTTGTACGTCATTGGATGATAATCCATTGAAAGGCATACAATCACTGTTTTACTGTAATTTATTAACTTTTACACTAGATAACAGAAAAGTTTGTTTAAGGAATAAAAATAATTTTCTCCTTTTTTGAGTTCGTTACAATGTATACATGCAACTAACAAAATCTTTTGACCCTTGAATTTATAATTATTGGATTTTCTTCCTACTTTATTATAATTATAATAGAGTTTATTACATACGCAATTTTTTACAAACAATGGATATACCTAAATAATCTCCGAATGTGATAGAAATAGATTTGAATGCGGTTTCTTTTGGAATCTGTTTGGCAAAACAAGAGGTTGCATATCCATAAGTCGAAAACAAAACAAATGAGTCCAAACTCAAAAAAGACAAAGAAACTCGATTTTTTTTTTCCTTTCAGCAGTTGTTAAAAAAAAAGGAACGGGAAAAAAATAGGGTCATCGCACCACTGAACAGTCAAGGTCAAGCTTTATAAGTGGAGGACGCCATCATCGCTATTGTAAAACGATCAGTTTGTCTCTGCTGTATCCCCTGCAAAGATACCCAGACCAGTGATGATTGGACATCCGTGATTTGCATGATAACAAAGGCCAGAGCGCCGTTGTGTTCGCCTTTTGGAAGCAATTTTCCACTGGGCTTTTCCCCCATTTTCAGATTCATTCAAACTTTGTGAATGTAACTTGTTTTGTAAATTCCATCAACGAAGACAGAAAGAGAGAGAGGAGTTGTCCGAAAATGAAATCACCGACGCGAGAAAACAAATAAAAAAGTATTTACACGTTACTGACCGCCTTTGACGACCGGCTGGCTACCCTGGAAAATTGGTTCTGTTTAGTTTAAATTAAAGATTTCAAACAACTTAATGTTCATTAAAAAACAACAACAAGAGTTTAGCTAATGAAGTGAAGCAACATAAAAGTGATATGAAAATTTAACTTCTAGGTAAATTATTTTGTGAATGTAACTTGTTATGTGAGTTCCATTAATGGAAAGAGAGAAAGAAATCACCAGCGTATGAAAACAAATAAAAAATCATTTACACTTTGCAGACTATCATTGAAGACCAGTTGGTCAGCCTGAAAAGTTGTTTGTATTTATTTTAAATTAAATTCCTCATGCAACTTAATATTCATACTTCTCTTAAGAAAGACAGAGTTTGATTAATGATGTCACGTTCCTTAATAGACATTTTAAAAGCTAAGTGTGTATGTAATTTATTTACTTATTGTATTTGGTAATTTGCTTGTTGGCTTTTGCTGCAATGAAATCTTACAATTATTTTTTGTTCTTCATATAAAATGCTCTGATAATTAAATGAATAATTATTTTCTTTCTTTCTTCCTTTTTGCTTTTTTAGCATTCTACAAAAAAAAAAAAAAAAAAAAATCGCAAAAGAAAAGCATGCGAATGAAACTGTTATCATGAAAGAGATTTTTTAAAAACATTTTTTAATAGTGCGGAAATCAAATTTATCCTTCAATATTTTCAGATATGAGGGAATAACCAATATTTTGTTTAATTTTAATTAATTGAATTGCTCTCAAAATTAATTAAAATTCGATACTCTCAGTAAAGCATTTTAGAAATCAAAACATGGCAGACAATAACGCCGTATTATTCTAATAACTTTACATTTGTCTTGCTTTTTGTATACATAAACTTTCCTAATATATAAAACTGTTCCCATAGCATTTTACTGTAGTTAAAAATATAGCAAATTCTTAATAGGGACATTATACAATTCTCATGGCATTATACTGTTATTAAAATATTGTATTATAGTATTCCCATGAAACTATACTGTTAAAAAGCACAGTTAATTTCTAATAGAGACATTATACCGTTTTTAAAGATATTGTAATGCATTTTGTGGTAAAAAAAATTTCCCCTCCGATTCCTTATATAAACTACAAAATCACTTTTCCTTACAGAGCGTGAAATCGGAATAACAATCATTTTAATTTTATTTCAGCAATAAAGTGCGTTTATACTTGTGTAAATTTTTTTAAAGCAAAGCTTATGGTAAAAAATAAAAATAATGTCCGAAAACATGCGCATTTTAATATTTTAAATTTTAAACTATCTTTCAAAGAATTAAACGAGCTTATAACCAAACTTTTATCGGTTGGAATTCATTATCATGTGCCATTAGTATTACTTCTTTATTTACCAAATTTGAAATCAAAATTAAAACAAAGCAGGAAAATAGTTGTACTGTCATTTTATTTTATCTACATGTTATTCATATAAATAAAATAACCATTATTTTTTTGAACAGAAGAATAAAGAAAATAAATTTAATAAACCTAAATCTAGTTCATGGTAAAAAAGATGAAGAAGAAGAAAAAAGGTTTACTTGTATTTAATGTTAATGTTTTCTCTTAAGAAACAGTTAAGACAGTCTGCAATATTTAATGTTATAAATTAGGAAAATTATTAGGAAACTAAAGAAGGTACAATACTTTCTATCCTTTTCCTAACCATTATTTTCCGAACAGAAGAATAACGAAAATAAATTTATGAAGCCTTCTTAATCTAGTCCATAATTTTTTTTAAAAAATGCATACCGTTCTCCAATGTCTGTATATGTTATATATTAATAGTTATTTGGAAACTAAAAAAATTAAAACATTTTCTGACCTTTTTCTAATTAGTATCTTTTGAACAGAAGAATAAAGAAAATAAATTTATGAAACTTAGAACTACTCCATGCTTTTTAAAAAATGCTTTTTCTTTTATCTAATTTAAGTCATAACTTGATTTTATTTAAAGCGTGTGTTAGTTGAAAAAATTTGAAATATTTCATATCCTATTGATTTCACTCGCATGTGAAGTCGCTCATTATTATTTTCAAAAAGAAATTTTGAAATATAAATAATATCTAGACTAATAATTTTATTTATTTCAAGTGATTATATAATTCAAGATTTTATTATACGCAGATGCTTTCAAAACGGAAATCGGTAATTTTTTAAGCAGTAACTTTTCTGTGTGCAAATATTGTAGCGAGTAATTTTCTATCATTTCAATTCATAAATCAATAAACTGATATAAAATTTTATCGACCAGTACTTCAAAAACATTTTTTTGGGAAATAAATTGTGTTTCTAAAAACAATTTTAGAAACACAAGCACCAATTTGAGAAAAAGACAAAAATTGCGACATGCAGCTGAAATGTAGCAATTTGTAAGTACAATATCGGAAACCTTACGCAAAATGACTCTAAATAATTCAAATTTGGCAAAAACATGCAATTTTACATGTATGGGCTGATACGAAGTATATGCTGAAATCCTAGGCAAAATATTTTATCAAAACACTCAATTATTTTTGCAAGCACTATTTTTTAAAGCATGTACGAGGCGAAAAAGGTAATGTTTCTATTACACTACGTACAAGCATGAATTGACAAAACAACGTTTTACTTATGCATGCACAACGCTACCGACCAGATTAAATTGATGGCATAGCCACATTTGCCATTACACCCCTCAAAAGTTGCTACTGGGAATATACCTCCCCTCATAAATAATGAACGCGTAATATCTTTTTGCCTCGAGAAAGAAAAAAAAATCCATCTCTCATTAAAGATGCCGCCCCGAACGAACTTCTGTTCGAAAACGACACAAAAATTCTCAGTTTTTCTTATAATTATCCCAATGAGACCTCGTACTGCATATCAAATAGCATCCACAAGCGGACTTTAATAGTGTCTCCGTGCTCGGAATAGTAATGGCGCTGATGGTTTTCCATTCGCGGAAATTACGGGCCATTGAAACAATTGATCTTGGCGTCGTGGAGACGCAGCGTCACGCCTCTTTCCGTAAGAGAGGGGGAAGGCAATTGGCTACCGGTGTTACCTGTACACTGCGGAATGGGCGGGGTTATGGAAAGTCGCCATTCGCACAGCGAGAGCCGCGGTGGGGCGGGTCTCCAATTGTGGCAAATATAGACACAGAATTGTGCAAGGTAAGTGAGGTTTGCGTATTTTGTTATTTTCCTTTTCTTGCAGTTCTTCTTTTCTGTGGGAATGATTTTTCCATCAATGTTCACTTTTGGCGGCTTGGACTTTATTTTGAAAAATGGGTCAATTTTTTTTTTGGTTGTAGTAGTAAACTTTCGCTTGTTAATGTGAGAAACTAGTAATGGATTTGGAGGGAAAACTACTTATTTTCTTGTTATTTATTCATTGTTGTATAATAGTTAAGATTTAAGTAAAAGAAAAAAAAGACAGGATTGCCGCTAGATGGCAGTAGAAATCAGATGATAATATTTTTTGTTTTATCCTTTTCTTCCTCTCCCTCTCACCCCTTTCCCTTTTTTCCTTAATAGAAATTGCAAATTTTGTATGCTAAGCGGAAACCTTTTATTTTAATTATGCAAAGGACGGTGCGAATTTCATTACTTTTTCTAATTAGAATATATGTCAACATAACGTTCTAAATTTGCATTTAATGTTTTTAATAAAAATTATAAAATCTTATTTTTTATTGAAGGTATCATTTTCATTTTTTTAAGAAGCGAAAAAAGCTCTCTCAAAATACTTAAAAGATGAAATGAAGAAAAAGTAATCCATAAAAGTATTTCAAAATATCCATTTGCATTAGATCAAATATTATGAAGACATATTTTTCATATTTTTACCAAAATATAATGTATGTCGTATGCTTCTTTTAAAATTTCTGCGTAAAACTAATTCTTATTATGTCAAAAAATGAGGAAAAGACAGAAACAAACGAAGCTTTCATAATAAATCTAAAGTTTAAAAAATGTATTTAGGAAGCAAATTATTCATTTACATTTATTAAGCATTTAAAGTTTTGAAATATTGAAATAAAAAATGCACATAATATCCTTTTAAAAAATATATTTGCTTTTTCTTTTTTAATTGTTTTTTTGGAAAATTATATTAACCAAAGACATGAATTCCATAAATATATCTAAATAAAACATAAGTATAAATTTTTTAACAAAAACATTGTTGAATTTCATTTAATTTTTACTTTACAAAATGCATCACCGCTAAAGTTGAGATGGTGTTTTTATATTATGTGATATATAGCAGAAATTATTAAATAATCTCTCCATATATTGCTTATTTTAACTTGTAGTGGTATCTTGAATTTGATGATTATGATTTTTGATTATGATTTGATTATGATTTTTGTTTAGTTTTTGATATAATTGAAATGAATTCAATTGGAATTATATTAACAGATGATTAACACTCATTCAATTTCTGTTATTTTTTGTCACGTATGTACTCGCGTACACATACACATATATATGCATGCATGTATGAGCCGGCGTTCTATTTCAATCTCTCAGGCGCTCAGGCAGTTCACATGTTTTGCATATTACGAAGAGTTCCATGGAAATATACTGACCGTTACACCTCTTGTAATAATGTCATTACCGGGGATAAGCCCCTGTTGGGGCTAGGTGCTCCGTCAACCCAACTCAAACCCGTTGTTCTGGCATGGTTATTCTGTGTTCTTTCTGTGAGGTGTGAATGCGCCCTTCTGTAAAAAGGGGTTGTGCAAGCGAATATGACGCATGAAGAAGCTAACTCGTACTCTTAATCCTAGTTGGTGCTTCTTAAAAAACCAGAGACTCTCACTTGGCTTAAATCACTGTCAGATAGTGGTCTTGTAAAAAATCACATCGGCAGTGCATAAATGCATTTCTTATTAAAATGGCACTTATTTCTTGAAAGTCAGTGTTATATGCAGTTATTTCTTAATAAGATAAGTTTATTATGAAAAAATCTTTGGTTCGTTGACACAAAAACTATAAAATTCAATTATTGCTTTATAATATTTTTAAATGTATACAAATGAAAATGTTTACTTAAGAAGTAAGGCAAATAAATTCAGGTTTTAATTTGTACTCTAATATAGTTCATTCGACACATTGACTTATATCTTAAGGCTTAAGACCTTATTCTTAATTAGAACGTTTGTTTCATAATGTGAAATTAATAATTCCATTTTAATGGGCAATAATTAGAGGTTAGGTTGTTTTTTCAACACTTGTTCTAACTTCTGGTCTGAAGTGGAATCTGTTATAACTGTTATAACTTTCAAACAATTTGTTGTTGTTGTTGTTATTTTTATTCGTTAAAAATTAAGCTGCATTTTATCGTTTTTCAACGATAACGTCTGAAAATATCAAAGCAAATAAATAATTTTTACTTCAACTTGAAATTCAAAGCAGTATTTTTTAAAATTATTTTTTTATTTTGTAAAATTATTATTATTATTATTTTAAAATTAATACACAGTAAATATTAAATATTACTACATTTTTTGTAAGATAATTGGATCTGTAAAGATGTAGACAAAAAATTAGAAAACTCATAACATAATAAGCAGAACAATATAAGAAGTTTAACATATTTTGAATAACGTATCAAAATCTGAAGAAAAGATTTTACTCAAAAAAACTATTAAGTCCTAATTTTCAAAAATATTTTATATAAATTTTTAGGAAACGTTTATTCTTGCGAACCAATTTACGGTCAAAGGAGATAGTAATAAAATATAACTAAAAATATATTGATGAAAGCCAAGAATACATATTAGAAAAGGATAATATTTATTTTCTGTGAAGATTAGCTGGGCAATTGAAGCTATTTCAATGTCAAAAATATCGGCCCTTCGAATTTTTAAAATTGATACTGAATGAAATTCATACTTTTCAAACAATAATTATTATTAATATTAGCTCAAAGACATAAATGGAAAATAATTACTGTGCCCAACAGCATTGGAGTTAAAATTATTATTCCACTTACTTCCATATGGTTTGTGTGTCATATGTATATATATATGACTTTATTATAAGCCTGAATAGTAATTGAACAAAAAAAAAAAAACGGTTATTCAATGTTCATTTTGCTATTCAAGGTAAAGGAAACTTTGAAAAAAAAAAGATTTATTCAAGGTATAAATTCTCACCTATAAAAGGAAATGGAAAAAAAATTACTAAAAATTACTTTAAATTAAAAAATTACTTTAAATTAAAAAAATTATTAGTTCCTTCAATCTATTTACCTGTAACCTGTTGTCTGAAAAACATGCTAAGCGACATGAAAAAAATTGTTCAAAAAATTAATTTCAAGGACAAATAATTAGGTACAATTTGGTATTTTTCTTTTTCTTTATCTGACGATTTTCACTAAAAAGATGTCTTTCAAAATATGTTTAGTTCAAGTTTAATTGGAATTTTAATACTTTTCTTGGCTAAATTCGAAGCATTCTATTGTACAGAAATCATATTTACGCCATATTAAACCCGGGAAAAAAACTTTCAAAATTACAAGTTTTTATTTTCTTACATTTTTTTCTCTAATTTTTATTAAATTTTTGATATTAATGATTTTTTTATCGAAAAATATTATATACATTTGATTACAAAATCTACTCAGTGCATAATGCTTATTCATGCTGTGGCTATCTTAAATACCTTTTTTGTGCATGTGGCTATTTTTCGTGTTGCTGCTAAGTAGTCGAAAATTTAAAAAATAAAATATAGCGATGAATTGAGCTTAAAAATGCATTATAATTTAATCATGTTACTATATTAATAAAATATAGTGATGAATTGAACATAAAATACTTTATAATTTTAATATGTTACTAGATTTTGAACAATAAAGATTCAAATTTCATTTTAAATATATGAATAAATCATTTATCTGTAGTATTGTGTTACAAATTTGGTGAAGTTTGGGTGAATTTTCTTCAGAAACAATAATAATATTTCCTTAATTAATAATAAAGTAAATTAATAATATTTTCTTCACAGAAAATATTATTAATTTACTTTTTGCTTTAAGCACAAGTTATGTCATCATTCTAGCCTTTCAAACTTTTTAAAAGATTAAGTTTTAACAAAGATTGAGATTACGATATCCGTTTGATTTCAGCTCCATTTTAACAATAAAGACTTTCAGTTTTATTTGTCTCCCGTCCATTTATTCGCAAAGAAAACAAAATTGAAACCGGGAGTATAAATTGATGCTAACTAACAGATCATTTGTTCAGCAAATTGTTGCTTTTCGGGAAAATCGGATTGATAGGGAGAGTGTGTATTTATTTATATATCTTGTTCAAATTTTCAATCGTTAATAAAACTCTTTTTATTGATCCACTCTGGTTCAAATACATTTTTTTTTAACTTGAGGTGACTTACACGTGATTTTAATACAGTTTTTCAAAATAGTTTATTAATTAAATTTAATTAAATTTTAATACTTTAAATAGAGTTTTAGCAGTTTGTAATGAAAATTAAAATCGACAGGCAGTAACTCAATCGATAAATTATAAAGATTTCTGTGTTTTTCACCTGAAGTTGAAGAATGTGAATTTCAATTCTTGCGAAGATCAATAATTTTTTTGATACTTGATAATCATTTTGATAATTATCTATTAAAAAGTATTTAAAACAAAAAAAATCCTTTGTTGACCTAAGTAGGAATTGAATTGAATTTTTTATACTACTTGTTTTTATATAGATTACCCAATAAATAGGAGATTTTGACCTTCGAAGTTACCATTCCATCTCATCTTTCTGGTCAATTGCAATTACATAATGATAGATGGACAACAAAGAGATTTTTGTGATATTGAATATGTTTTTAATATGACGTATTGCTTATCTCAGGCTATCTTCTGGTAATATTAGAGGCCCTTTTCGCTTGGAAGAAGGATGTATAATCAAAGACTGGTTTTCTATACTGGGTTTAAACTACTTGAAGGGAAGAGATATGAAAAACTCCACCCACCCTGTTGTTAGGATCTGATAAAATTGAAAATCCTTTCTATTAAAAAACAAGAATACTGATTTCTAAGAATAGTTTTCTTTTCTCCATTGGATTACAAGCTACTGGAAGGAGGGAGACAAAATCGCTCTCTACCTTTCTTTTTCTCATAGCTTAAGTCCCTTCAAATTTAAGCCGGAATACAGATTTATGATAATGTATTTTAAGCTACTTGAAACACAAACAAAAATACTTCTACACTCCTCAATTGCCTATAAATTAATAATACTATCCGATCAATGATATATTATGAAAGGGAATTGTTATGATTTTTAAGTGAGAACTCTATTCATTACATTTTTTTTTACTTGTTAACTGTGGAAAGACAATATATTTTAATTTTGTTGAAATTCGCATAAATTAATTTCACAGCTAAAGGCAGAGGGGCTGCTATCAATGTCCATGTCGTAGTCTTTATGTTCACACACACAGAGAGAGAAAGAGAAACTGGACTTGGATCGGTCTTCTTTATTTTTGAGCTATTTTTTCTAATTTTCTTATTTAGTCTTTAAGAGCACTTAATTGTCTCAATAAATTCAGCATAGACATACACACATTTTTTCTTCTTCTCACTCTCTCTCTCTTACAAACACACAAACACGCTACCTCGCATATTGTTGAACATATTGTCTCTTACACATACACATATTTTCTCACACGCACACTCTCTTTCTCTCTCTCACACACATACACTCTTTCCTTTTCTTTCTCTCTCACACACATACACTCTTTCCTTTTCTCACACTCTCACACACATATACTCTTTCCTTTTCTCTCTCTCACCCACATCCAGATACGCTCTCTTTTACTCACACCCACAAACTCTCGCTCTCTTATACATACATATTCTCTCTTTCCTTCTCTCTCTCTTACACATACATATTCTCTCTTTCCTTCTCTCTCTCTCTTACACAAACATATTCTCTCTTTCCTTCACTCTCTCTCACACACACGCACATATATTCTTTTTCACATGCATGCAAACGCTCTATCTCTCTCTCACAAACTCTTTCCTTCTCTCTCACACACGCACACATCGCTTATTTCATGTTTTGGATGAAAAATATTATAAGATCAGAGCGTAATACTATGCCCCAGATGCTCTTTTCCCTAGATATATTACTGCTTCCCTAGATATGTTATTGCTTTCAGAAAATGATTTTTGGAGTGAATAACATAAACATCAAATGATACTGCAGATTAATAATATTGTTCAAAATTACAACACGCATCTAATGCATTAAATTATCCTTTGCTTTAGCTCTACAGCTTGTCGCCAGAGATAAATATAAATTTTAGTAGAATAAAAAATACCTACGCAATTTCGCAAAATTATTTTGCACTGATATGCATAATTTTTTAAAAATTTATCATTAATTTTTTATTGTACAGTTGATATAACTGCTATTAAGCTAGTAATTGCTATTAAACTAGTACTAGTAATTCAAAAGTCACTACTTTTTGAAACAGAACTTTTTAAATTATTCGATACAGGATTCTATTTTCGATCACTAATAAAATTAAGTAATGATTCCATTCCATAGTTCGTGAGCAGATTTTTAAAGAGTCACGAGAAATTGATAAAATATTCACTCAGATAAAGTTATTCGTCAATGAAATATACCCTAGAAAATTTCAAAAATACAAAACAATATATATTTTTTTTATTTAAAAATCTATTTGTAAATTTTGCATGCTGTTTCATACAACAAAACCCTATTATCAATGTCATAAATTTATGTTTTACTTCCTCCAAAACTAAAACAAACCATTATCAGACATCCTTTCTTCAATTTTGTTAGTAAATACACATAATTTTTTCTTGTCTGAATCGTGAAATAGTTTTAGTTTATATATTATGCGTCTGGGCACAACTGATGTTTTATGAAAACAATTTACTGTAAACATTCGATTTTGTCATTATGACCAGAACCATGCATCAAAGTAATGTGGTTCCTGATTATCTATATAAAAGAAATTTTTTAATGCATCCCTATAATCAGTTCCAAAAATGCGAAATTCTTTTATTGAACAAAAATATATTCATTGCAATATTCAATTCACTTTACTATTGCAAATTATATATGCTGTTCCGTAATGGCTCTTGTTCAAAGTTTTATACAACGCCGGTATCGCACGCAACAAAATAAAGCGCTTACTCGCTATAATATCATAATTAAGTTGATGGCTTTCTTATGCAAGTAGCTGAACAACTACAAATTATCACAATAGCTTTTCGTAACTTTAGATAGTGGTTTAGAAATCTGATACTGTCTACAACATGTGGTCAGTATCAATACATGACACATGATGACTTTATTTTTGACAATTCACCGACAACTCCGGCTGCTGTTTAATTGATTGTAAACATGCATCTTACAATCAAAAGTGCTAGACAGCTCAATATATCATTCAGGGAACTGTAGAACAACTTTATGTCTGTCGAGCACGCATTGCTAACACAAAATTATTCGAATCAATTGAAACCTTAAACTATTGATAGAGTGAATCAACGATCATGGAAAAAGGTTTTGTTATGCTTATGAGAGCTGTTTGAAATATTCAATTTAATTTTGTGTAATGATAACGGTTTTGAAATTTACAGAGTGATAAGTTTGAAGAGCCTGAAGCATTTCCTTTCTTTTATAAAAATGTAAATCAAATAAATATTGTATCATTTATATGCTCCAATATTAGCGTGATTCAAAACTTCTGCAACAATTTAATTTTTTTGGAAAAATTTGTGATTGAAAGATATTATCTGCTAAACCGCAGCTCTCATTTATAAATGCCATTCTTCTTTATGACGGCTTCTGATTGATATTTTGATATAAATTTATATATTTTTTTGCTAGTACAAGTCAATATTAAAATACATATTATGCTTACTAAAATGATATTCATTTATGAATTATTTTATTTGGACCAAACAATTAATCATTCGATTTTAGTTGTAGAAAGTATAATTTTAAATAATTTTTATCGACCTTAGAAGCAAGAATATTTATTAAGCTCAACAAGTATAAGGATATTCACAATGACAAAAGAAAATTTAATAAAATAATATATACACTGTTCCTTTGATGTGAACATAAATATTTTTCAGTAACTTTTAACTAGTAATATCTCATATAATTATGGGTTTTTTTTCTATTTGTTACTCTCTCAAAAACAAATTTTTAGAGTCAATTAATTTGGAAAAGGAACTAAAATTTCTAAGCCTAATTTAGTTCTATAATTTTTGAAATTTGCCACACAAACAGATCCATCCATTGTTCTGATTATTATGCTTATCAACTTTGTATAATACATCTTTATACGATTTCAGTTGCACTTTATTTAACTTTATCTAAATTACAAGTTTACTGCTCATTTTGTAAAGGATATTTGTTGGAGTTTTGCAAATGGCTATATACATTTAGACTCAACAAGGACATTAAACATAAAAAAGCCAATATTGTGATATATATATATATATTTTCTTTTGATATTCAATACTAAATGAAATGATGGAGGTTCTGCTTGTAAGAATTATTATTGTTAACCGAATCTTTTTTCTCTCTTTATTAAACAAGGATTTTGGGTTTTAAAAAAAGAATTTTTTTGCAGTTTTTTTTAAATAAATGGTGGTCATTTTATTTTAATATGATTTGATGAGAGAAATGAATATTTTTGTATGTAATTATAAATACGTTGCCCAAAAATTAATCAATGTTATTTTATTGATTAATTTCTAATAGCCGGGTTTAATAAATTTTGTTATGACCTATAGTGAAGACGTGCGTGGTAACATTCCTTTGGGATTGCAATATTCTATTTTTTTAGCTTCTTTAATACTTCTAAACAAAATTAAGTGATATTTTTTTTCTAAAATGTTTCAATAAATTTGCGCAGCATGTTTTTTGACTATTTAATTCTTTTATAAAAAATTATTATTCATTGTTTTACTTATTTTTATCCTTTGATGCTGTGGCAAAAAAATTTTCAACTTCATTAAAAGTATTTGTAAAGAAACTTCAGTCCGATTCAGTCATGGTTAAAAAAGATTCAAAAGTTCTATTAACTTTATCATCATTGCAAAGTATTTTAAAGAGCCATGCAAGAGTTATTGAATTACTTATTTACGAATTTTTGATTGTCAGATAAATTTTATATAACCTTGAAAAAGTACCTCATTTTAAATGTACATTTCAGGGAAAATTCGGATTCATTCGGCATTTTAATTAATTTAAGTATTAAAAGTCTAAAGCAGATGAAACCAGATAAATGAACGAAAAATTGATGAACTAACGAAAAATTTCTGAAAATTAATAACTTGCATGAAGATAGCCTTTTGATTGATGTTCCAAAACGTATTTTACGCGATATTTCTTTTATATATACAAAAATAAATAAAAAATCCTGCAGTATTGCCAAGATCGATGTTTTATCAATATTGTATAGATTTAATACCGATATAAACTGGCAAAATAATTACGTCGTGTGCTTTGACGGCAAACATATTGATTTCCCCGCTAACCAAAGAATTCTGTTATTATATAGAGAGATTGCTACTCATTCTACACGCTTCATTTAACTTTGTTTAGCTTCGGTCAAATGGATGTAATTTCCTTGGGAAAGAGCTGTTTACATTGTTTGCATACCTATTTAATTTCATTAGCTTCTTTTTTGATAGCTTATTTCTAAAAATTAGTGGGGAGTTGTTGATCTCAAACAATGACATCACGAAATAAATGACTTATGCCTTCTGAATAAAGTAACACATAATATTATTATTTAGGAAATTATATGGCAATGGATATTAGTTTGTATGAGTACAGGCAAATCTCCAATGTTTGTTTCGGGTAAAACACGAACAAGCATTGAGATTTCAATTTATAAGAGATTATGAGGGAAAATATTTGCTTCTATGCGAAATAATTTTTTAAAAAAGCTTTTTAATTAATGCGTTTGTTTTGGATTGAAAATTTAATAGAATCATTCTGTTGATTTCAAATAATAGCATCATGCAATAAATAAATGATCTACTAAACACTTTAAATTGTTGCTTTTGAAACTACCCTTGTTTATCTAGCAAAATGTAAACATTTGTTTACATTCTAAACAATTATAGAAAATTTGATTAGATGAGTGATTATGTTTGAAAATATTTGCTTCAGGTCAAAATGATTAATTTTCCCAACTTTTAATTCTTGAATTCCTTGCATGGAATATAATGAACTTTGTTGCTGTTACTTATGAATTTGTCATACATAAGCCCCCTGAAGAAACCAGAGCGTTAAGCTGAGTTTTGTGTAGTAGCTCCTGAGGTTGCAGATCCCTGAGAATTCTAGGGCAGAAGTCTGGACTCATATGAAGACACTCATAATTCATAGGAAGACACTTATGGGGAGATAAGATAAGATTCGTAGGAAAACACTATCCCTTTTGACAGGGGGCTTTTTCACGCACCTCACAGATAGAGTGTAGGGGAACAACCATTGCCAGAACGGAGACTCGAACCCTAGAAGAATAATCATGGGGGAAGACGAGCTACCCCTAGGCCAATACACCGGCTTAATTTTTTTATAGATGTCTATTACGGTGATAATCTTGTGACATACAGAACAAATATTATCGCAAGATGTAGTATATATTATTGCATTAACGTAAGGATATTTATGCTAATTAAATTTTACTCAATAAAGAAAGCAAATGTTATCACAATCTAATATTAATTATAAATGGTTGACTGGGAAATGTAGTTATAATCAAAAGATTTAAGAGAGAGAAGCGGAGATAAAAAAAAAGATTCCGTACAAGAAACGGTAGAGAAAAATACCATATTATTTATTTATAGATTTAATAATAACTCCATCAATTGTAGGTGTGTCAATAAATAAATAATAATAATAATATGAAACCAAAATATTATTTTGAGACCTCAAAATTAATATTTTATTACTCCCTATTTTATTATTATTATGCCATTAAGCATTGTTGATTTAAAGTTCCTGGGTTAAAGCAACACTACACTGTGAAGGATTTTGCATTTATTTATTTGAATAGATGACAATTAATTGCTATTATAAAAGATATTTTAACCTTCTGAATGACCATTCGTTTTTCAGCTAAATAAGAAATAATTTTTTCCAAAGGTAAAAATAATAGAAAATGGTGAAATAATTGTAATAATAAAAATAAGAATTCTATTTAAAAAATTTTCCAGTGAGACGTGGAAATGAATCTTTATTTCATTTCTTTGCAGGAAAGGGAAGAATAGAAAAAAAAATCATATATTTTTTTTCCTTTTTTTTTTTTAAAGATTTTTTAGAAACGAGTTAGAGTGCTTCAATTATGATCACGATTTTGTTTCTATTCTGCATCTTCTGGAACTAACCGATTGAAATATATTTCGAATCATACGCTTTTATCAATTAGGATTCAATTTATGTTATATAATTCCTTTGGTGTATCAAGTATTGCAAGTATATTTAAAACCTTTTCATATTATTCGTTTTAAGGATTCGAATACATATTAGCCTTTAAAAAATTTGTAAACATAAGATAGCCTATATTAAAAAGTTAATCACAATAAAATTCGGTTAACATTTTTTTTTATATATAAATTCTGCGCTTTTAATGTAATTGACAACATCGTATTTCCAGCCTTTATGATTAATCAAATTTTTTGCTACTTTTTACATAAAAATTAATTTTGCACCTTTTTTTATATAAAAATAATGTTGCTTCTTTTTATATAAAAATTATTTAAAGTATTTTTTTGATTCACAGATTTGCTGTATAATTTAACATTTTTATAATTAATTTAGAACATAATAAAGAGACATTTCTCTAATAATTATATTGCAACGCATTTTGAACTGATTTGAAATGGAAAATTGAATCATTTAACTGAATTTTATGAGTTATACTGTGAAATGATTAAAAAAATACTTAAAAAATTAGTGAAATATTGCATATGGTCTAGCTTTAGCTTTCAATGAAGAGCTTCACTCAGTCCCTTGAGAAACAAAGAACAATTGGATTATTAAAATGAAGCCGAAGAAGAAAGAAAAAAAGTTTGCATTGTTTGTCCTCTACAGCATGTTCAAACGATCTCTCCTCACACAAGATAGGGATTATCTTTATTAATCAGCAAATTATGACAACCCTACAAAAGAGGGCCTGTCCTAAATGTTTTCTCTCCCGTATTTATTCTCTCTCTTTTTATCACTTACCCTCATAGTTAATAAGGGCGGACCCATATGAAGACGCATGCGCAGAGAGGATCCGAAAATCTAAGGGGGGTATGCAGAGATAAGAACTGCTGTAAAAATGAAACGTAAAATTATCCACTGCCGAAAAAAAGAACACCGCGAAATCTCTTTAATGGCCTAGTTCACGCTAAGCATACGAAATGCTTGTTACTTCACCAAATTACGTCGAGGTCTGGTTCGTCTTCCAACAATTAAATAGTAGCTGGATGTTATAGCAGAACCTTGGTTATGCTATTATTTTTGTGTTTGAAGCGTCTGCACGTCGCTTTGAGTGTTTTATTATTTTTTTCTGTATGTAATATTGTAGGTAATTTATGTGGCAGGGTAATTTTAGATATACATGTTTTTTAGCAAAAACTAAAACTTGGGTCCCAGAGTTTTACATAATGAATATTGATGAGGAGTAATTAGAAATGGGACCTATTTCGTCGTTTTGGACTGCTAAGAGTTCGGTGTAATTTCATATAATTACTCTTTGTCCTTTCTTGTCATTCGTGCAGCAGAGACAAAGGAGAATAATAATGCAGCATGTGATTACAGAAATTGTTTTTAAATTGCAGAAATATTTATAGTTGTAGAGTTAAAATGATAAAAAAGGCACAATTTTTAAAAATTTAAATTTTGATTTCGTGTATTTTTTTTAGCTGCTGCTTTGTTTAGTAAGCAAGATAATTATTATCATTAAATATAATTCATTTCTGCTTTTTCCAAAACTATATAACACCAAAATATGCAGAAATTATAGTTTCTACGGATTATAGACTTAAAATTTCTACTAATAACAAAGAATACGTGCATGCACATTGATGTTCTTACAGGACCGACCTTTGGACTAGAGTTACCTAACGGTATGGATATACTCGGGTGAAAAGGGAAACCTTTCAGCGATTTTTTTGAAATTTTAATTAGAATTTTAATTAATTAGAATATGAACGCGTCTTTAGTGTTTTCCGATGGCTCCGAATTATTATTGCACAAATCAAAAATTTTTACTATTTTGAAATTAAGAAATATCTTTCTAGTCATATCAACTGATTATCAACACAATTTTTCCTGAATGTTATCCTTTTTAAAAATATTTCTTTAATTAATTTTCAGATAAGAGCATGAAAGATCCGAATAGTTCCGTTTTAATAGCATTATGACATAATAGGATTTTACTTCATTAGAATGGTTCGTAAACACAATAACACAAGTATGAGACTTTAAAAATAATACTCTTTAATCGTTGATAATCGGATGCTTATTTTTTTCTTGAGGGAATAATAAAATCCTAGTTATCGATTAAAGATTTGATTGAAAATAAATAATTCCAGCATTATAAGCTGTTTGATAAAGACGGTTAATATTTTTTAAGAAACTTTTGGAAGTTACTTATGAGAAAATGTATGCGTACAAGTTTCAATCTCTAAGTTATTTCAATGAAATTTAATCAAATAATGTAAACGGAAAATAATTAAATTTTCGGAAAGATTTAAAATTGAGTGGTAAATAAAAGTTTTATACCTTTCTTTATTAATTTTAAACAAAATATTTTCAAAAAGGAAAGAGGAAACTGTTATTTAATAAATAACTATTAAAATCATCTAATCAACAGTAATTATTATCTACATTTCGGGAAGAAATGTAGGGAAAATTTAGTATCTTATAATTGGAAAAAATATCTTATAGAGCAAAAGAGCGTATTACGTTCAATACAGTTAGATTAGATTTTACTATAACCATTTATTTTTTTACCCATAAAACTTTGTTCTTCTCTCCTAAACTCAAATCTCATACATTGACGAAACATGTCAGAATTTTTGGTATTTAAAATTGTATTTAAGTAATGGAGCGATGACTTAAAAGGCAAGAAATACTTAGACACGCTTTGGTACTTTAGGTGTCAGTTAACTTTCGTCTTAGGGGAATTCATTTTCTCGAAGACATAATTAAAAACCATTTATTTCCATTCTAATTCCCAAACTTTAAAAACTTTTCGGAAATCAAGCGTACGAATTTTTAATATATAATCTATATTTATTTTGAAGTAGAAATTAATTTAAAAAGTATAATATTCTTATCATTATTACATGGATTGAAACAAGAAAAAAAAATATCCGAAATAAATGATTGAAATTTTAAATAAATTCGTTTATATGTGTGATATTTTTATACATTTGATGTTCTATCAATAATTTCATTTTCAAACGCATAAAATGTATGTTTTTTTCATAAATACAGGGAAGCATCATCTGTTTAACTTTCAAGTGTAAATCTTTACTGAAACTCGATTGAAACGCAGTGCTTGCTTATCGGAGTTATATATTTTAATTATATTATTGCAACACAGCAATAATATGATGCTATAGTCATAAGAGATGAACATATTAACCTTCGGTAATAGAAGTAGTTAAGTTACAGCAGCATTCTACTTGAAAGCAACGTTAAGGTAATATTAAGGATGGAATTCATAATTTTGAGTCATGGTTAGATGACAAGATGACACCTAAGCTAGCATTTTCTTATTCAAATTTCTATACACCATCTGTGGGAGGGCATTTGACCCTAATTTATGTAGTCTGAATCTTGCCATTTAACAAGGCTGATTTTGGGGGGAATCAAGTATCAAGCCTGAAATTCTGTTGTTCCAAAGCCAAGACTTTATTACAAGATAGCAGCTACTTTTAGATGTGGTGTGAAATCGACTGCACAATAATTCAGAAAATAAACGACTTTATGGATAATACACAGTTGGTATTATTCATGAATACACAGTATGGTTTATATTACCACCAGGCTCACTTTTTTGTCACTGTGAACAGTTTTCCATTATAGAGTAACAAGACTCTTTATATTGGTAGTCGCACGCATTGCTATGAGCATAGAATATGACCTTTTAAAAGAAATTTCATTGAAAATCCGTTATTAGCGTTGGAAAATTAATTAAGCAATATATATAAACTATAAAGGGAAAAGAATTCAAAGAAAATTGGAAAATCATCTGATTAATATAGATTCAAATAAGTGAACCATTACAAGTGATTATATGCAATTAAATTCTACAGTTTTAAGACAAATATTATTTCTAAAAAATGCATTAGAATAAAATAGACGCATAAAAAATGCATAAAAATAGACGCTATTAGGCAAAGAGGAACACTTTGAGTTATTACTATTTTCTCAAAATTGTAATAAAAAACTAAAATACTGTATTTATCAATATGATTTTCTAATTTAATTTCCTATAATTTAAATCTCACACAAATTTAATTATTGTAATCTATTTCGATAGAATGACGTTGACAAACTTCATTCACGTAAGTACGGTTCACACTAAATTCAAAAATGATAATATACTTTAGCCACCACCCTAATTCATGCTCATTTCCAAAATATGAATTTATTAAAATTTTTATAATAATAAGCAAATTTATGTTTAACAATATTACTTTGATAAAAAGATATATCAAATAAATCATCTTGTGCAGTTTGCAAAATTCTTTTTTATATTCAATATTCATTATTAAAACAATACTCACTAGTATCCAAAAAATATTTTCTACTTTTTGAACAACATTGAATTCAAGTTTTCTTTCTTTCTTTCTTTCTTTCTTTTTTAATGAACATAGACATTTTGGGTCACCTATGAAAATGTAGGTCAGGTAGGTCATCTGCAAATAGAAAATTTTGCTTCTTTTATGCGTCTCATAGCATCATTTCAATAAAAAAAGTTTCATTTTGAATGCAAATGTCAGATTTTGATTTTTTCAAATGAGGTTTATTATCCTTCATGAGATAGCCAATAGCTTATTTCAGCTTATAGTCGACGTTTATAGTAAGTTAATAATAATCCTTAAAAATTCTTCGCAGTAATTTCCCAATATGCATTTATTAAACTTGTAATTGATCTTTTACTGTCAAAAAAATAAACCCTAATTTATTCTATTTCACAAATAAAATTTTTTATTTTATTTTTATAAAATATTAAAAATTCATTTATAAAATGTTTTTTAAATGTCTAAAATGAAACAATCATTTCAATTCAAATAGTTTCGATATTGACTTTGCCCATTATAAAGGGTTTTTTTTTTCAGTAGAAAGTAGCCCTAATTACAAAAAAATCTCATCCTAAAATCTCATTAGAAAATAAAATATCTGTTCTTTAGATATGTTATCTCAAATTAGATATCTGTTATTTGCCATAATATATCTGTAAAAGAGAATATTGAAATTGGAATATCCCAATTCAGACTGCCAAAAATTATTCATTACAGTACTTCCTCTTTGTATAAGTTTTAATTTAAAAAAAATGCTTAAAATAGCTAATTACTAGCCTTTTACTAAAAAAGTCGTTAAAACTTTCTCAAAGAACTATAACCAAACTAACAGATTTTGAAAAAAGTCAGAGTGAAAATTATTTGGATGCCACTTTCCCCTCCTCCCCATTCTGGGTTTTTTTTTTTTTTTTTTTTTTTTTTTTTTTGTAAAATTACCAACAGAAACGTGATGCAAAATTATTCGAATTAGTTTTAATTTGCATCTAAAATTTCCTCGTATTATATTTAACTTCCTCTTATGAGAAATGTCAAGGTTGTTTCATTACCTATGAAATATTCTTGGAAAATTAATTTTCGGAAAAAAATAACAGTTGTCTGCAATTTTGTTTTGTGAAAATATTATTATGTTCACGTTAGATAAATGATGCTTGGCGATTTCAAGTGTTATTACTGCTAATGCATACTATCTAATTAATTTTAAAAGTAAAATTCAAAAAAGTTATTTTAAAATAACAGTACAAGTGAAACAATTTTTTTCCCATGAGTTAATGATTACGGGAAAATAAATCAATATCATTTTTAGAAAATTTACATTTTGCTCATTTCTCACCAAATAAAAAGAATCTGACAATTTATTGTGTATTTAATAGTAATAATTTTTATTTTCCTTATAAAGAATCTTTTTTTAAAGAAAATTAAATAGTTTTTAAAGTCTTCCGAAAAAAAATTAATAAGGAACTATAAATAATTATTTAGGATTTATAAAAAATTATTTAGGAACTATAAAAAATTATTAAGGAATTACTAGAAATAATTTAAAATTATTGCCCATGAGTTGGATCTGATATAGATTGTATACATTGAAAATAAAGAATTTTTTAATTAAAAATTCAGTATCAACTTTTTGATAAAATATTACTTGATGATTTAATAGCCAGTTGAAAATAATTTATTCATTATTGATTTGCAAAAAACATTATCAATAAAGTATATAATTTTTTTTTTGTTTTAAGGACAAATCAAAATATAAATAATATGTCATTTTTTCGATACATTTTGTGATCAAACCATACAAAAAATATTATATCAATCGTTCTGTAGTTCTGAGTGGGGATAATATTTTTATGCTTCAGATTGTTTATTTATGCTATGCAAAAAGAGTACAAATTAGCATTTAAATGTATTGGTTAAAAAAATATTTGTTAATTTTTGCCTTGCAGTATGAAGCATTATAACTTTATATGACATCAAGCCTAAAAAGAAATAACATGAAAGTATATT
>JAPMOQ010010798.1:756524-801983 GCA_026543055.1 Argiope trifasciata | reverse complement strand
TGTATTTTTTTATTTAAATACAGGATGTAACGTGGAATTCCATTAAATAATTGTGAAATGAATTTATCTTATTAAAAAGAAATAATATGAAAGTATATTGTTATGTTTTTTTTTTCTTATAAATAATTTTATTTTTACTTAAAGTAATATTCATCTTAATTTAATAAGCAAAAAAAAAAAACTTATATGTTAAAAGTACTTTGTATTTTTTTATTTAAATACAGGATGTAACGTGGAATTCCATTAAATAATTGTGAAATGAATTTATCTTATGAATATTTTTGATTGTTTTTCTGTGAAAGCACCTAAATATGATTTTATTTGAATTCTTTGATATCTGCTGCTTTCTTAACAAGGAGTTATGAAATATTATAATGCTTATTCTTTCTTTAATAAATTTATCAGAATTTCTTAAATGTTTTCAATTCATACCCTAAATGTTAGCATAAACAGAATAATTACTAATGAACACGATAAATAAAACAAAATAATTTATATATGAAAAAACATTTAACTAAATATTTATTTTGTAAATTTCAAAGAAATGTATAGAATAACGATTCTTCCCCGTATCATATGTACATCTTGATTGTTTTCGAATTCAGAAAATAGATGAAATTTGATATATAAATTGGAATTCATCACTGTTAAACAAATTTTATTAGTAGATTTCGCTGTATAAAAATATTCCTAGATTTATTTGTATTTCATCCTTGTTATTGTTTTGAACTTTCATGCTGCATATAGAATGCTTTAAAATAATAAATGGCACTAAATATATAACAATAAGTATATAACAATACCTAATCAAACTACTTTTTTGAGATGAGCAGATTTTAAGCCTAGTTTGGAAAGGACCAGACACACTTGCGGATTTAGTATTTTGAGGTCCTAAGGCGTATACATTATTAGAACCCTCTATTAATAAATTTGTCAATTTAGTTTGACATTTCAAGATAACTTTAAGATGTTAGTGATTTATTTTAAGCTAATCTTTTTTTTTAAATTTTTTTTATTAATTTTGGGAAAATGCATAGTTATTATTTAGCACTCCAGACTTCGAACTTTCTGAAAAATAGTATCAACGAAGAAGTTCGGTGTTAATAAATATTCTAACAATAAAATGAAAATATTGAGACCTGAAATGAATAGATAGGAAACTTGCCAATTACTGGTCCTAGCTCTACTAGATAAAGTTCTAGTATATCATAGTTCGCGGAGTTTGTATTTTTTGCAAACTTGTTTTATTTAGTAATTTAAAAAAATTCTAATCTATTTTGCGGCCTTTTAACAGCCTAACAATCCGAGAAAAATTACCTAATCAATCTAGTTGGAAATCCACCACTGACCATGCATCATCTATTGTTCCCCAGTATAAAAAGAAATAAAACTGTTTACGAATCGTTTCTATTTATTTATAAATATTCTTTATTTTTTATTTAAAGTGAAATATGTGTAGTAAACAAGAATGGTTTATGTTTTCATTTGTTATTTTCCACAAACATGGTGGAAAATAACAACAACAGATAAGCTGGTACCGATCGTCATCTAATCAGAAGAACCAAATGCCGAACAGAAGTTCTTGATGGATCGATTGATCATTTGATGCCCCATCATTTAGTGTCCCGCAGTGTGTGATTTGTACAATTACTTGTCAGTCTCCGACGTGATACGTTTCGGTGGACCCTGCGGAAATTCTCCGTGGAGACACTGGCTAATTTCCCCGTCTCCCTTACGTGCATATACGCAAGACAAATCTTTTTTTTCTTTATTTAAGTTTTTTATCATCATTCTTATTCTGTAGGATTAGAAATCTCGTAAAAAACAGATGGTTTTAGGAACATTCTGCAAAAGTTGGTCCTTCTGCAATAAATGTTTTCTAGCAATTTTCCCCTGGAATTTCTAGTGTTACAAAAGTTTATTAGTACCATATAAAGACATATTTTTTAATATAAAATTAAGAATAAATGGAAATTATTTTAATATAAATAAAAGTTAATATGCTATGTTTGCACACATACAGTGGTACAAAAAAATTGAGAGTTCACCTTACTTTTACTTGATAAATCCAACTTCCAATATAAATAGCACATTATTGAGTAGTGCAAACATTTTTTTAAATTTTTGCACATGAAAAATGGTTTAATTTAAAGTAAAAATAAAGTACAATCAACGAAAAACTTATAAACTGAAAATTTTCAGAAGCGGTTTAAGTAAACGTACTCAGATTTTTCCCTCAAAAAATTGAGAGTACACCTATGAAATTTTTGCAATATCTCACATAAAAATAAAGTGTCACTGCCAAGTTGCATGTCTTTTGACTTTTATAATGACCTCTAAACGTCTTTGTACTGATTTGACCAATTTTTTGTGAAATCTGAGGATATTTTACCCATTTTTTCTGGAAACACTAGTTTTGAATGGGTTTTGTTTTTAATTTTGTGTTTTTGAACTACTTTCTCGGGTATATTCCACAGTACATGGTAATATTCAATGGGAAAGATATTGGGATACTGTGTTGAGGTGTATAACTGCTGTTTATAATGAAAAAGATACCATATTTTGACGTTACGTGCATTCTATTTGGGGTCGTTGTTGAGCTCAAAAATGGAATTTTTTTGCAAACTTCAACTACTTTATCTGAATTTGTAAGCTAATGAAGGATTTCTCTCCAACAATGCGAGTTTTATATCCAGCTTGTCTAATGGCATTTCGTGGACTTTCAGAACTTGCATTTTGGCCCATAATTTAAGGCATTTCTACTGCAAGTTGGATGAACATATGATAGCAGCAAACTAAACAAACATGTTAAAAATTTGGCCTTAGATGGAAATTCCATTTTTGAGCACTACAACGACCCCAGACATAATGCCTGTAACGCCAAAATATGGTATCTTTTTCAGTATAAACAGCAGTTATACACACCAACACAATATCCCGACATCTTTGCCATTGAATATTACCATGTATTGTGGACCATACTCGAAAAAATGGCTCAAAAACACAAAATTAGAAACAAAACCCATTCAAAACTAGTGTTGTAAGAAAAATATCTTCAGATTTCACCAAAAATTAGTCAAATAGCTACAAAGACGTTTAGAGGTTATTATAAAAGTAAAAAAACATGCAACTTGGCAGTGACACTTTATTTTTATGTGAGATATTGCAAAAATTACATGGGTGTACTCTCAATTTTTTGAGGCAAAAATCTGAGTATGTTTACTTAAAACGCTTCTGAAATTTTTCAGTTTAGAAGTTTTCCTTTGATTGTGCTTTATTTTTACTTTAAATTAAACCACTTTTCATATGTAAAAATTAAAAAAAAAAATGTTTGCACTTCTCAGAAATGTACTATTTATATTGGAAGTTGGATTTATCAAGTAAAAGTAAGGTGTAATCTCAATTTTTTGTGCCACTGTACGTGTATATACTTTTCATATTCAATCAACTTTTCATATAATATTATATAAAGCAAGAGAGAGAATAATATCAATTTTTCAAAGAAGAAAGATTGATTGAGTATTTCATTAATTAGGAAATAGTAACGATTTAATTTATTTTACGTTTTGTATTACTGAATTTTTTTAAATTTATTTTATTTTAATATATTTTTTGATAGTTTTTTATTGTTTGTTTGTTAGTCTTAAAACAATTAATTACCCAAGCTTAGAATTATATAAAATTGAATCTTAAGAACAAAAGAAAAACCTTCCTTATATTTCAACATTTTTAGAAAGAAAAATATTAATGCAACAAATTTTAAAGGCTAATTGTTTAAAAGTGGACGATATTATTACGATATGTAAAAAATTAACTGCTGATGGTTTTCAAAAATCGTCTGTTTCATTTCATATTCTTTTATTTAATTAAAAGCAGACAATAAAAGAAAGAATAAAAATTTTAAACTATAAAAGTGTTTTGCAGTACAGTATTTTATATAGATGTAATTTTTACAATAAGAATAATATGTGTAATAAGGGATTTTATGTGCACTATATGAATTTATTTTACCTAAAGAAATTTAGCATTTATTATTATTATTTGTCGTTACTCATTTTAAAAAAGGCACACTACAGATAAAAATTCATTTGCAGAGTGCAGTATAAAATCAACAACTAATACTTTACAAAGGCTGTAAGATATGAAAAAAAAGAATATTATAAATATGGAGTATTTAATGTATATATACAACTGATCTTAAAAAATTCAAAACAATTTAAAATAAAGTTATTTATTCTAATATTTAAAAGCATTAAAGAAAAATATTTTAAATCCATGGAATTTAAGAGAATATTTTTCTCAGAAAACTGTCGATACCGTTTTATTCGAAAAGTTTATATGCATTTCTTTCTTTCAGAGGTTATTAGAAAAGATCGATTTTCCCAACTGATATTTCAATTGTAATTCGACATAATTTTAAGGTATAATTCTTTAATGCAAAGTTTTAGTAACCAATATAAAGAGCAATTTGCCAACAAAAAAAATTTACATTTAAAAAATTGTTGATATTAATGAAATTACAATTTCTTTTAAACTTTTGTTATAAATAAGACCTTTAAAGTTCTTTAAAAATGTTGTTAATGAGAGTGTTAAGGTACTTTAAAATTTTCTTATTCATAAGAGCATAAATTATTCAGCTTGATACTGTTCGTTACAGAATGTGCCGAAATTATTATTACTGTTAATTATTGTTTATTATTAATTATTGTTTATTATTATGTTTATTATTAATTATTGTTTATTATTATGTTTATTGTTAATTATTGTTTATTATTATGTTTATTGTTAATTATTGTTTATTATTATGTTTATTGTTAATTATTGTTTATTATAAAATTACTTCCAATAAATGTCTTAGAAATATGCCAATTGATTTTTTAAAAGTTATTATGTGAATTTAGAATAAAAACTTTCACTGGAGTTCTTTCGATATTTTTTAAGTAAAAATCTAAAGAAGTATGATTTAATCAATAGACTGATTGTCGGCATCCTAGCCTAGGGGTAACGCGGCTTCCCCTTGATCTATGCGTCCCGGTTCGGGCATGTTTGTTTTTCATCCTATGTTTTGTCTATGAGGATTATGATAGAGCCCTCCTGTTAAAAGGGGTAATGCTAGCGAGTGTGGGAATGTCATCTTCACATGAGTTAGAAGTCATACTCCTGCTTTTTGGTGATCAGGGGTCTTTACCCTCAGATACTATTGCACCCTCCTTACCCTGGTACCTTTCCCATGACATCATCATCCCCATAAATAGTCTGATTGACTAAATAGCAGCTAATTTCTTGATAAGTTCAATAATTCTTCAATATGTTTGGATGTTACACATGCATCCCAGACAACTGCTACTCATTTTCATGAAATTTTAGCCTAAGTTGTTTAAAGACGTCAAACTTTATACAAAAGAAATATGACAAATCTATTTGTACGATATTTCAGAAAGAATTTATCGAAAAAATTGTTCCTGAAACCATTCGCATATTCATAGATCGACTAAAGATAAAGTAGTAAATGTCTGGAAAAAATTCACAGTTTTATCTGTTTATTATCAAACGCCGTGAAGAGTGAATTCTCATCCCTAATTTGGATCGTTAAGCTCTTTTAAATGCATGACTGGTCAAAATGCTAAGTACGTAACAATCGAACAATGGATGTCTTGCAGCTATATTACTTCGCCAAAGTAGCTGTCAAAAATAGTGATATCTCAATAGAGCTTACTCTCACGAGTCTTAAAATTCAGCATGAGTAGCCAGAAAAAAAAAAAGCTTTCAACTTTAAATTCACGTTTAGAAGATTAGAAAATCATCTAAAGAAGAAGACAAGGAAAGCAGTTTACTAAGTAGCCATTTATTTTTCATGAAATTCACAAATTCACCAGTGTAACTTGAATCAGCAAAAATAGTTAGGTTAGTAGAATAAATAGTTTGACTATTTTTAATCTCACTTGAAATTTACTTTATTTTATAATAACTCCAAAAAACTCATCAGTATATCTGGATGTATTTATAATTGTTTTTGAACTTACGCAAACGAAAATTAGATTCTATTGTTTTCGATAATTCATCATTGTATTTCAGTAGTTTTATACTTTTTTTGTTGTTGATTGTAACGGCAATGAAAAAGCGCATTGAAAAAAATTTCTCCAATTTGGTTCAATTAGAAGCATGTGATCCCCACGTGATTAAATCTATATTATGCGCATATTATACAGATATTCATGCAACTGAGCATATTTTTCCTAATTTAGAGTAATTTTTTCTTGGTGCTTTTTGATCGCTGTTAAAACTAACAAATACAATTTTTTAAAACCTAATACGAAGGAAATATAAATTGCAATGTTGTAAATAATTCATCAATTTATTTGGATCAAATACAAGAATCGAGTTTCTTACTGTTTTTGATTTAATACAATAGAGAATGAGATTCTATTATTTTCAATAATTCATCAATGTATTTTGATCTAACACACAAGTAGTTTATTTGTAGCTTTTGATTTCACAGGAAAAAGCATTAAAGTTCAATTTAAGCAAATATAAAATATAAATTCATATAGATTTTTACCAAAAATTTTGATAATATTAATTTTAATTACAAACTTTTTTAGTAATATTAACTTTAAAATTATTAAAATTCTAATTTTTTTGCGCAAATTTTTCTAATTGTAAATTTGTTCGGGAAAAGGCTATATCCATAGAGAGAATTAGTTAATTTTTAATAATATAAAAATTAAAGAAAAATTATTTAGGAAATAGTAAAAAAAGTAATTGAGAATATCAAAAAAATAATTAAATAAAAGACCGGGTATCATCTATGAACATTAATTTACTTTTATATCAATGGAATAATTACATGCAATAAACCTCGCTGCTTATTCTTCATAATTCTGTATAAGTTATAGAGGCAGTTAATGTATAATAAGGCAGCTTTCTTGCCAATTGAATTGGAAAGAAACTGAATTGAATTTCATTTTTACAATAAAAATATTTTTTTTTTGTCTGAGTATCAAACAAAATCGTAAAAAAATTATAAGAATTAGAGAAAAAGTGTTAAAGTGAATTGGTATCCCCAAAAGTAATTTTTAAAATTTTCAAGGTAGTGTAAAAAATTGTTGATATTTTTGAAAGATATGGCTGAAAAATTGAAAGAAAATTTTAATTAATTGATATTTCAACTAATTTTTCAAGTTTGAAAATTTAACAATGATCTTTTACTTTTCTTGAAGCGAAGCGTATATGTGCAAAATCAGATTGGTAAAAAACTGTAAATTTTTATAAAAGAACTTATAAATAAACAATCATCATTGCATATACATTTATAGATGTTCCGCATAATGTTTAATTAGTTTTTAAAATATTCCCATATTTCAATGAATGTATGTATTCATTTTTAATAAAGACTAATTATAAAGTCAAATGTATTCACAAAATTTACAGAACTGGTTATTATCTTTTTATTTTTCCGTTCAGAATTGCGTAAAATACTTTTCAAAATGAGAGAATATTGTAATTCTGGAATGATCGAAGCGAATATGTAGATGAGTCAAAGTTGTAATGCATTATTTTTCATGTACTTTTATTTTCCATAAATTAATGTATTTGGGATTAAGGTATAATATTGTAAAATTTTCAGGAAAACACTGGGATTCATGTTTAAAACAAGGTGTGAATTGAATTAGAGTTATAGCTTCAAAATTAAACTAATTTTCTAAATGTGACTTGCACCACTGAGACTTTAAGCTCCCATATCAGCGGAACTTTCAAATACTCGAATCGTAGGCGTCAAAATTAATTAAAATTTCATTTTTCGTTTTTAAAGCATAATTGTAAATCTGCTCAAGGTTTTTTCGTCTTTGCTCTGTTTTCCTATCTGGAAAACAGAGCACCAATTTTTAATGTCAGTGCGGATAACAAAAGCTATTCAATGCCAAAACTTGTCCTTGAGAAGAACAAAATGCTAGAATTATTTCAAAAAAATTTAATGGCACTTTCGTTATTTCCGAATGAAAGTCACATAACTAATCCATATTGCGTTTGCATCATGAGTATTGTAAAAGCTGCTCTGAATTGTAAAAGGTTTTAACTTCATAGTGTGTTGATACAGAAAATTTGAAATTACTCTGACCTTCCACAAAAGCCATTAAAAAACTCATTAGCGAGCAGATATGCGATAATTATTCAGTTATCCTGCGTGATTTGGGGATCAAGGGCTATTGACGCTACATAACTGAGAAATACCATTTTCCTCTATACCACAGTAAACTCTCATTATTTTTAAAAGCGGGTTCTTAATAGGAACCTGAATTGAATCTATTTTTTTCCAAAGAGCATTTAGCTGTTGAAAGGATTTAGTGTAACCTATAATTAAGGATAATTAATATATTTTGTTTTAGTATTTATAAGAACAACAAATTCATTAGGAAAAAAGACGATTTGTATTTTTAGTGATTGCTTTTATGATAAGAGAGGCATTAAATTCATTAAATATTCTCTGTAAGAACGAAGAAATTAGCATTTCAGTTGTTTGTTTATATTGCTTTTTGTTGTTGTTTTTATCATCGTGATGTTAATTATTATTGATATTGTATCACATAATATGAAACCATATATCTATGGTACTGTTATATGGTACTACGGTACTGTATAATTGTAGTATGGTGTGAAATATATAGAAATATTTAATTAAAAAAATTAGAAACACTTATTACAAATCTTGTATCAATAATATAGAAATTATTTCTTTTTAAACTATGATTATGAATGTGTTAAGACTTCACTTGCTATCTGCGAGTATATAATTAAACATCTACCTATTATTATAAATATGTTAATAATTCAGTAGCTATCTGCATGCACATACAAGTATATTGCTTCATTTTTACTTATAGATATGAAAATGCTAAGAATTCAGGAGCTGTCTGCAAATATATTATTTCACTTTTACCTATTTCTATAAATATGCAAAGAATTCAATAGCTATCTGCGAGTACATGCAGGCAAATTACTTCATTTTTACTTATAAATAAAATTTGGTTCGAAAAAACGTTTTTTTTTATATTATTAAATGTTTTCAAAAACACTTTTCAAAGCATTTCTGTTTTTTAAAGGACATCTCAATAATTCAATAAAATATATTTTCAATACAGTATAGCGATATATTTTATTTGTGTCAAAGATATTTTCAGATTTTACTTGATTTAACAAGATAATCAAGACTTTATGTAGTAGAATAAATAAGTAGTTGATAAGATATTAGCGGTCTTAGGAAATGTTTAAGAACATCAACTTCATAAATATAATTTTTTTTATTTACAGTATTCATTTGAAAAATAAGCAATCTAAATCCAAGAAAGGATTTCTTTGACTAAAAAAGATAACTAAAAAATTTAAATTCATCAAAATTTCAAATAAAAAAGCGAACTTAATTCTAAAAAGGATTTCTTTGATTAAAATGGATCTAAAATTTAAAAATTCATCAAATTCTTTGACTAACAAGCAAAGAGGATTTCTTCGAACTCAAGAGGGGTCAAAAATTTTGTGATCCATTAAATTCCTAGACAAGCAAGCAAAAAGGATTACTTAGAACTAAAAGAGATCTAAAATATTAAGATTCGTCAGAATCTCAGAAAAACATAGAGATTTAATTCCATGATGACTTTTTTGATTAAAAGAAATCTGAAATGCTGAAGTCCAAACTCAATATTGCTCATTAAAATCTCAGATAAGCAAGCAGACTTAATACCAAAGAGGATTCCTTGACTAAAAGAGGTCTGAATTGCTGAGATTTCATCAAAATCTCAAGGCCGAAATTCTAAATGATTAAAAGACTTTCTCTTTGTGTAAATTTTCTATATGAGAAAGCAATGAAGCATCAAGGTAACAAATACTTCAATGATTTCAAAGCAAGAAAAACATTACATGAAAAGTAGTTTTATCTCATTTTTCGACTCATTTCATTTACTCGACTGTATAGAAAGGAGTCGCGTTTCCATTTTCTCATAGATGACCTTCAAGCGTGGGTGGATTTTAAGAAAGGCGCATCATCTTAATGATCTTTTCCCGTTTTCGGACCAACTCAATTGAAAAAACTTGTCCCACAGGTAAAGTTAACGTCTAGTGATTAAAGAGTTTACGCAATCCCCAAACATAGAAATGTCGTGTGCAATATCTCTGCAGACGTCTGCTGAGAAATTTCAAAAGCTATCATATTTAAAATCATTGTTAAAATTCGTAACTTAAAAAAAAAGTGCTGATATATATATATATTCTCTTCGTTTTTTCCTTGTTACTAATTTTAAAATAGGTATCGTTCAAAACGATTGTTTGTGGGATAGGAATAGTGTGGAAAATGCATGGTTTAAATATGATTAATTATAAATACCTTTTTGTAGTTTCTAAAAATTGAGGTTCAACACGATTGATAGGTTTGTGTGAAAAATGCTTTTTTTTTTTCTGCCAAAACGTAATTGTACTGAAAATTTATGTATTTAGAGTAATTTTTGAATTTTTTTGTAATATTTCCAGAATATCAAAATAGGCTTGATATAAAGGTTTGTAACAACTTTTTATAGCATCCCGTTTATATATATATATAAAAGAATTTTTCAGTAAAGAATTTTTTTTTGAGTGTTTATCAATAGTTAGATATTATTAATGCAGAAATACATGGGAAACAAAATTACTTTCATCTAAAGATGTGGTTTTCAGATCAACAGAAACTTGTGCATAATCTCAACTTAAGCTTGGTACCTTAACTGATAAGTGTTTTTTCCGATAAACAAACAACGAAAAAAATTCTTTTGGAGTTTAATGATTAAAAATCAAAGATTTGTACCAATGATTATATATATGTTAAGCTTATATCAATGATTCTTTTTAGCGCATTATTTAGTGTATTATATATATTAATGGGAGGAAGGAGGCATATTGATTAAAATATCCTACCCTAAAATCTCATATTGATTGAAAGACCTGTACCAGCCTCAAGTTGTGTCTAATATTAATTTTAGAGCCTTCCTTTTGCGTATATTTCTATTTAGAATATATTTATTATATCAATGTTGTTTATATATTATAAGTACATTTTAACAGTAGTTTGCATATTAAAAGGGAGGGGGGATAAGGAACAACAGTGTAAAGATGAAATTCAGAAAGTTTAAAAGATCTCTGTTGAGCCTAATATATCCATTGAAAAAAAAGTTATTTTTCCTTATTAAGTTTACTTGGCGACGGTATAACAATTTGTAAGAACTTAAGGAATGCACATTATTGAAGAATTTATCTAGTTAAGATTCATTCTGGTTATAAAATTCATATCCTCGTGTTTCTGTAGCTGGTACAATAAAAGACAAAAAAGGCAATTTTTTATCATATAGTAAAACATTTACATCTCGTTTAGTTAAGACTTAATAATTTTTTGATTATAATAAGAGTGCTAATGGATAATTGTTAATGAGACTCGTTTCCATCGTGAATCTTAATTCCCATTAAAACAATGAATTTATTTTTTAATATCAGTTTTGTAAACGGCTGCACAGACATTTTTACAGTGTAAAATAATTTTTGTCTGGGTTAACTAATATAACATTTAAAATAAAATAATTATATAAAAAAACTCCCCTGAAAAGATCCGTTTTTATTGTCCGTGTCAGTTTTAATATAAAAGAGCAACATTTATTTAAATATAAATACAAATGTTCCACAGTTATTTTCTTCCGCATTCTTCACATCTTTCAGACGAAATATTTTTTTCATAGCCTGAAACAGAAATATTTAAAAAAAAAAATACTTGGGATTTTATAAGCAGAAAATTCACATTAAATTTTCAAATTTTAGAAAAAAAAAGTCATTTGTTGAATGAAAATAATCTTTTTTAAAATCCTTAAATATAAATAAAAGGAAAGGTTATTGCTAGTTATAGAAAAAAAATGAAAAGAAAGATTCATTGAATAAAGATAAAAATAACACCCCTCAAGAAAGAAAAACAAGCAAAAAAAAAAAAAAAAAAGGCCAGTGATGTTAGAATTTTGAGAAATGAATGTATTCTGAGCAATATTTCCAATGAAAACTTAATGTAAATACAAATTTGTTATTTGAATTATAATAATCAAAGTAACATTTTTTTTTATTTGCAGTTTGTAGTGCATGTTGTGAAAAAAAGTTATCTTTGTTACCTTTCGATTTTAAATAAAGATAAAACAATAATATTTCAATGATGATCATTTCATTTATAGATGCCGTGTGATGTTATTAATACTGCTAGATATCAATAACCAAATGCCAAACTTTTAAAAACGAATAACTAATAACAATCAATAAAACCTATCTATTGAATAGCTTTCTTTTAGTTATTTAGTAAATAAGTAAACCAACGAAAACAAGTGCTTTGCGTTTCTCAAGTGAACATTTATGCTTTTTCTGAAGTTATCACTGGCTTAGATTATAATCGATCTATGAGGCCCCGACTATTGGTTAACTACTGTTTTACGTTTCTTAATGAAGATGCTTTTATAAAAAGAAAGAGTATGCTATATTACTGATTCTCCGTCCTACCCGAAGGTACTCGCAAATATATAATGCATGACCTCCACCGCAGCTACAGTAACATTGGCGGGAATTGTAGTTGAGACCTATGGGCCATCACCGGCCACTGTATAACCCTCCCCGTAGTCCCATCATCGATGGGAGATGTCAGATCCCTACCATTTATGTACCCACCGGGTTGGTGAGATCCAACCACCATGCCAGAAGCATCTCATCTTCCACAGGGGTCAAAAGGAAAGGGTATTGTATCCTTTTGACTTTTCTGTATACTTACACATAAAAATGGCATTTATAACCAGTAATCAAAATTGATTGTGCGAATTTATTATACAATAAATATCGATACATAAAAATTGATAGTATATTTCAAAAAATTTCTATTGTATCAAAGGTTCTATTCTTTTTTTCAATTTTTATTATTTTCTATGGAATTTCATAAATACACTGTTTTGGAAATTATGATATACACTGTTTGCTCTCTCTTTTTTTATGTATATACACTCTGTCGAATGATTTCGTTTCAAAGAAACCAACTTGATTATGCTACTTGCAAAAATAGATCTTTAGTTTATTTTTAGGCTTTTTATTATCATCTATATAAATAAAAAAGAATGTTTGTATGTCTCTTATGCGCTGCTGCACTGCTCATGATAAAACGCTTATGATAAAACTTTGAATACTTATTACTTGCACTTACGGGTGGTTGAATAATAAAGTAATAAAATAAAATAAATATTATTTCAGCTTCTTCTTTATATATCCTTCAATTTCAATGAATGTATTCATTTCCGATAAGAAAATAAATATTATTCTTTCTATCATTCTTAATTAAACAAGACAGTTATTTTAAATTTCAAACGATTCTTTCAAAATTATTTCTTTTTCTGCAGCAACGCGCCGGGTACCAAGTAGTTCCTTATAAATCTTCATAATATGCGCTTAAACAAAAATTTTGTTTTTCTGGAATAATAATGCTCAAATACATCATCGCAATTATTAAAAAACAGATGCATCTCTTAGAATATGAGTTTCAAAATGTAAGTAAAGAAATTAAATAATTTAAAAGAATTTGAGTATTGTTTAAAACAAAAATGTTATCTTTTTTTCTGTAATTTTGGTTCAATATTCAGTGCAATTGTACAATTTTAATGTCAAGCATATAGTTTTTTCCGTTCATTTACTCCCGAACACACAGACGAATGGCCAAAAACTCAATTCTAAATGGATTTTTTTTCCTAACTCAGGAAAGAAAAAAAATGTAATACATCATCGAAATCTCTGTATAAAATTACATTTCTGTCTCTGTGTATAAAACCATTTACTAGAAATCAAGAACAAAATTTGCTCATTTTCAAATAAATATCTATGTTTCTTTTTAGAAATTTAATTAGAAATTTTTAAAAGATGAATATTATTTGTCATAATCTATTTTCATTATGCCATTATGCCATTAAGTGCCATTTCTCTTCCACAATTAACACATTGAAAAATAATTTCTTCAGAAAATCAGCAAAATGTCCGCCAAGCGCCTTTGTAGTTAAAAAACAGCAATCCATAGCACAATTTTATACAAAATTTATTGAACATGATATCTTTGCAGCAAAAAATTAATATTAAAAATCTTGGGCCAATTCTTAGAAGAAATATACAAGTATACATTTTTATTTATGAAGATAAAATTTATCTAAGTTAATCGAAGCGACAGATAACTATGTTGATAGCAATTGAAAATTCAATCTGTATTAAGATTATTTCAAAAGTATCGAAAATCATATAAAAACATTTAAAATTGATTAATTTATTGGAAGAGAAAAAATATATTGTACTGCGAATTCTGCTTCATGAAAATGCGTTTGAACCAATTTTTTTTTAATATCATGCTAGCTTGAAAGCCTTCGGAAATTTATAAATCTGCAATAAGATATTTAATATGGTCACTCGTAATTATTAGTTTGAGTTAATATTGTCTAAAGATTAGTTTAATTATTAGTTAGTTAATTTGATTTCATTTCTCATGCTTCTTTTAAAAAAGAGGTGAAATTAATCTAATTTCTTTCATCTATATAATAATTTGTTTAATTATATAAATTATAAAAATAAATAATCCTCAAAAGTACATGAAAATAAAATGCATTTGATCAATAATAATTAATATAAAATAGAATGAAAACTTATAATCTCAATTATTGAAAATTATGGAGCTTTTATATTATTGTAAATGCCTCATATCATGAAATACACTTAAATCCCAGGCCTAATCGAAGAGTTCTCACTCTCCAATTCATATTCAAAGCAGCACATTAAAAATAAAGTTTCAATAATTTTTAAATTTTTTAAATTATAAAATGAGTGATAAAAGATATAAAATATTAAACACATCTATAAATAATTTTTATTTGACTGTATACAGAAACATGTATAAATCAAAGCTGTTATTTATTCTAAAATTTTTTTATTATTTTTTATTCTTAAATCAAAACAACAAGTAATAAAATCTTAATTCTTCCGACATTTTATTATTTAAGTAAAGCACCGAGTAATAAGTTAAGTAGAGTATCGAGTAATAAGTTAAGTAAAGTATCGAGTAATAAGTTAAGTAAGGCATTGAGTAATAAGTTAAGTAAAGCATTAAGTAATAAGTTAAGTAAAGCATAAAGTAATAAGCATCGAGTAATAAGTTAAGTAAAACTTCAAGTAATGTGTATCTGTAAATTAATTATGCTTCAAGTATTTTATATTTTCAATTTTTTACGTATTCACGATTTGTCAACTGAAAACAAATACTTATCAGATAATTTTTTTTTAAGTTTACGAATAAAAAAATATATTACAGTGATCAAGATTTTTTATTCAGTAAATGATTTAAATTAATATTATATTGCCATTTAAGCTTTGACAATTGCCATAATCCAAGTATAGAATAGCTTAATTCACTCAACTTTCTAATAGCTTCAACTAACAATTTTCAGTTTATTAATCATAGTGTAAAAATAAACTAATTAGTATTCCAATTCAGATATTTCTGGCGTTTTAAACTTTCTTTTCCACAAAAGAATTAATACAGGGTTACTTCTAGATAATTAAACTTTATAAAGATATTTTAAAAAGCAATATTTGGTTTATAACATGATGAAATATTTATTTTTTCTGTACTGAAATTTCATTGCTGCTATACTTATCCGTATTTTACATTTTTAATAAAGAAATAAATAGAAATATATTCTGAAAATTATTAAATACTGTTATTATTAGTAAAAATGCATATTTAATAGCGATACTACTCAAGCAATAAAACTAATAAATGATAAATCAGTAATCATTATTTTGGAAAATCTTTAAATAAATTGAAAAAATAATAATAATAAAGAGGAAACAAATAAGAAATTGTATGTATTATCATTTTAAATTAATTTTTCTGATGATTAAAGGATATTAAATTCAGTTTTTTTCTATATATTCGTTTATTTACTTCTCTCATTGGAAAAGCTTCGAATTTTGTTTCTAATCTTGCATTTGGAAGCACAATATCCAAGTATTTCAGTACTGTTCGTCAGAATGTATTATGAATGAGACAGAGTGTATCAATTATTATACAACAAAAATGGAAAGTCAGTATTAATCAAGTATTCACTAGAGCTAAAGAATCATCATGCATTTGTTTAGGCTGAAGAGGAGAGTAAATTATATTTCTACCGAGACGGAACTTGTTTATAGTTTTTCTTTTTTCTCAGAAAAATGGCTTGTTTTAAAGGAAACACTTTAAAAAAATTATTTCATATAGTAATATTCACTTTCAATCCTAAGAGACCTGTCTTTGGTTTCAACAATTTCTTATCCTGAAAAAAATGCGGCTTTAATAGAATAATAGGTAAAATAAATAATTCGAGTTCCATCAAGCTTTGAAATTGAAATATTTATTTATTAAAAAATGAGTCCTTAAAATTTCTTTAGTCTTATATTTAGAACGTTTCTAAATTTTTGGGATTACATTTTTTTTAATCGAATGTTTTGCATAAAAGGAAGAATTAAATAAGTATGTTAAAGTGAATATTAAAAAAAGGCGTAATTATAAAATTTTTATTAAAAAGATTTAAACAAAAATATTCTGATCATCATAAAGTTTGAAATAGCCTTTTTATATTTTTACTTTCATTAATCCAATATATACATATTCATACCAATATATACCAATTAAATGGTACACATTGGTAGGAGTATATGTCCAGTATATTCATATCAATTTGGTTATTTATACATCCAAATCACATATAAATATATTCTGAGCTAAGTTTGAAATAGTATTTCCTTTTTTTTAAATTTCATTCAGTTTTTATATCCACTTTCTTTAAACTTTAAATGAATTCGTTTGCACTATACTTTTCAAAATAGTTTATTTACATAAGTTAATTTATATGCGATAGAAAATGTTAAATAGATTTTGAAAAAAATTCCTGGGGATCTATACTATAGATTAAGGAAAGTAAAATTGAAGTGCCAATCACTTTCATATATATGTAGAATTTTAACTGCAAAACATAGACTTAATCATCAACAAAGCGAAACATACAAACTGAATTAAAAACCTTTTGAATTTTCATTTCTCTATGTATACATGTTTTGGAAAACACAAAACTCCCTCCAAACTATAATAAGCTTTAAATATTCAGATAAACAATAATTTGTCTGATAAAATATACAATAAACAATATACCGCAATGCTATTTTTGTCCAAAACAATGATGTTTTAGATGTACTTTTTCGTAGAGCATATTTCATGGTCCTCACGCAAAACTGTTTGGCTACTTCATCATTTTTTTGGCTAGACATTTCAAGGACTCTTATCTCCCTGACAGCAATAAATCATGTCAGATGAAATGTGTTTTTCTCCAAAAGAATTTAGCTCTAAAAAAAGAAATAATTTACTGCTGATGCCCTTTCTGTTTGCACGTGTTTCTACAGCAACGGTGTCCGTTGTAAACGAAACAACTAACACCATCTAGTGCACGCGATTCGAACTATAGCAGCCAGACGAACATCAAATCATCACAAAACTGTTATTTTAAAAAGACAACACTGTTTCTTTCACACAACTTAAAGAAATCTAGTTAAAAATAACAATTCACTTCAGTTTTAAACTGTTTTCTAATACGATGAATTCATTTTAAGTATTTAAAATTGGATATTTCTTTTCTTCATGACATTAAGTAAAAAAATTAATAAATATTTTGCAGTTCTAAAAATTACTTAGTAATTAACTAGTAGCAATTGCGAACACTGAAAGAAAAAGCAAAGTTTTTAATAGAACTGAAATAACATGACTATCTTATGATACGAAATGTGGATAATGCAGTTTTTACATTACAAAGTGTCAAAATTGCGACAACCTATCCTCTCCGATAACTATGATAATGCGTTCTAAAAACTAAATTGGTTATAAAATAATTAGTACAATAGTTCAAAAATAGAGATTCCTCTTCACTACTAACAAAAATCAATACACGCGTATGTGCGTTTTTTTTCTTTTGTTGTTGTTGCTTTATACAGTTTAGATCGTTTTACCTACAACTGCTAAATTTGATACCTATATACCTTTAAGGAAGAGAATGTGAAGCCTTGAATATCATTTTCTTGAAATCTTAATTAGAATTTTAATAAATTAAAAATCATGCTGCATTTTGGATTTTTATGCTGCTAACTTTCAAAGAAATCCTGGTGCAAAATCAATTGTATTCCTTTTCAAAATTAGGAAAAAAAAAAAAAAGTCTTTTTAATGACATCGTTTTAATAATCTTGTAAAAATTTTCAAATTTTTTTTAAAAACTTCTTTTGCCCAATTCTCAATAATTAATTACATTGTTGTTTTCAAATACAAGCTGATTCCACGATTTCATTAAATTCTTGAATGCATCATTTTCTTTCATTGAAGAAAACTGAAGATGAAGAACTATGCTTCAAATTCGTAGAATTTACAAGAGGAACGAAAAAGTGAGGCTGCAGCATTTTGAAAATTAGTACATAGATGATTAGTAGATCTGTGACTTTAGTAGTGCAATTATGTTATGGGACTGAATCTTTTAGAAAAGTTCATATATTAAATAAGTTTTAATTCAGTATGTATAATAACATGGCTTAAATACCTGATAAATTGACTGAAGCATGGTCATGAATTTATATCTAAATAATTTAATAAAAATTAAACAATACAGTTTTTCACCAAAGGCGATGAATATGGCACTATATAAAACCAGCAAGCGTTGTGTTTCAATTTTAATATCGGTCGAAGAAAAGGTTTCAACTCCGGTACCGTCGTTTAGGGGTAACGAGTCTTACTCGTCATCTGGGTTCGCGTCCTGGTTCGGGCATGATTGTTCTTTCCTTGTGTTCTATGTATGAGATGTTTGAATGAGCCCCCCCTATAAAAAGAGGAAGTGCAAGAAAATGTGTGAATATGTCATATTCATTTGAGCTAGAAGTCAGACTTCTGCCTTCGGGTGCTCAGGGATTTTTATCCTCTGAAGCTACTGTATCCCCTTTCAATGTTAACACAGACACAACATCATCACCAAAATATTTCCACGTGATGCGGAAAGGTTTCCATGCACTACAGATTTGTCATTCACCGTACATTAAAATCAACCCATTTAATTGATCTAGCATTCTAATGAAACAATATGGGTAGATTTAAAAGAGAATTGTTATATTAACACTGCGCAAAATAATTGAAAACCCTTTTAACTTTCCTCATTTCAACATAAGATTTATAATTTGTTTTCAATAACTAACACAAAGTGAATTAATTTAGTTAATTCATTCAGAACGATTTTGGAATTATGCTATAGTCTTATGTGAAATTTGAATGCCTTCATCTTTTACTAAGCAATCAGACATAATAAGCCATTCTCAGATCGAATCTGTAAGGCGTTCTTGACAAAAGAAAATACTAATATAGAAACTTTGAAGTTACAATAATATTTTTAGACAATTTCAAGATAAAAAAAAAGCATATAATATTAAAGATTCTTTTTTCAAAGTCTATTTGTCTGAAGATTTCTTTCTGTTATAGCTTTCACAAATTCAATTTTCCTTATTAACCCAGAGATTTACCTGAATTTCTTTGTCTGACCTGTATCGTTTAATCTTGAAGTTTTCTTTAAAAAAAATATGGTATTTGTTTATTTTTGTAACGCTCCAATTAGGTCACCAAAAATTCAAAGCGTCGCCAGCTTGCCGTCAATAATTCAGCTTTTATAATATTGGTGTAGTCACCAAATAATTATGGTAATAATAATAAAGAAATACTCGCAAAATCGTCAATTAAACCTAGAAATGAAACCATGTTGGCATTTTAGGAATAATGGAGCTTGGCTATTTTGAAGCAAGTATAACTGGGAGTAGTAGAAATAAATAAATAATAAAAATACTAAACTTCGTTTAAATGCAAAATTTGTAAACTAAACCAAACAAAAGAATTAAAAATTTAAAGTTATTACCATTCGACTATCCTAATTATTATTCCATGCATTCTCTATCTGTATCTTCTGACTTTTATTCTTTCCCCCCACAAATTCAGACATTTTGATGTAACAATGGAAAAAGGAAATCTTGAAAGTTTTTTTATATCACAGAGTATTGAATTTGATTTTCAGAGTAATAAATTAATGCGCCCGTATAGCTTTACATGATGTCCATATTATTATCCATTCCTTCAGTCTATACATTCTTGCCTAAATCAAATATTAAAGTATTTCATTGATCAACATGATTTAGCGGAATAGGCTGTGTGGTGTGTGCAATAGGAGTGGGGTATATAAATCACTTAACCTTATTATAAAATTATCTAGATTTATAAAGTAAGTTATTGCATACAAATATCTGTTTAAAGTAACTTGCTATTTTGCACATAAAAATCAGCCGAAATGTGAAGGTAAAAAATAATTTATATAATATTCAAAACCCGGATTATTAATATTTATTCAAGTTATTATTAACTAATCTAAAATGTTTCTGGAATTTTAATAAGTGAAAACTCATATGGCATGAAATCTGTAGCATTAAAATAAGTAACAAATAAAAACGTCTTATTATTGTCTTAGTTGGATAAATTCGGATTTCATCTAATCCATGTAATAGGATATTCTAATAATAAAATAATTAATGAGGAAAATGAGATTTTGCAGAAAGAAAAAGAAATTTGCTTGTATTAATTTACTGGCTCCACAGAAACAAAGTAACTTGATTTTGCATGCTCTTACATTATATTTTAAAATATCATAGAGATATCAATCGATATTAGTCATTACGATGTGCCTTTACTCTATTTTAAGCTGAAAGATTTTGTTTGGAGGTTTCTTTTCTGTTTTCATCAAAGAAATTCAGATAATGAATGAATGAATAAAATAATTTCTACTATAAATTATAAAACAAAATAGTTTTCTCGGATTGCTTTTACTTTCATTATTAAAAAAATTACAAAAAATTGCATATCTTCTAGATATGCAGCAGAAATGCTAATGATAAATTGCAGATTAACTGCAATAAATTAAAAATTTTCTCTGAGTTCATATTTAGTCCTATTACATAAAAGAATAATTTTTTTTTTTAATTTCACGATATTGCAATTCTCTGATTCAATCAGAAATATAGATAGACCAATTAATGTTCAAAAACTTTGTTTAGGATATAACTTACCGTAAAAAAAATTATAAGCTAAAACTTACGTTAACAACTTGGTGGTCTTTTCTTTGAAAAGATAATGAAGACCAATATCTTTCTCCTTGTATAATTTTTTTAGGGCGAAGATAAAATACCGCCCTACTCCTGTTAATACACGTGAATCATAGTTTCTTTTCTCAAAAACTAATTATTTAATTTATGTACACATGCATGATAAGTATATTTTTGAATTTTCATAGAATTTTTCACAAATCAAATAAATAAATGAAAAAACACTAATTGAAACTTTTTCTTATATTGTACTTTCTTCAACCGTACACTTGAAAGAAATGTAAAAAATTGTACAACACTTCGTTTATATTCAGAATTTGAATGTCTTTATAATTGGGACAGAAGAGATCACAAAAACATGATTGTATTGCTTTATACTGTGAAGTTCTCATAGTGGAACAATGTCGATAAAACACTTGTACAAATTCTCTAAATACTTCTTTGAAATCAGTCAATGTGTACAACGAGCAATATAAGTGGAAAATTATTTCAAAATTAAAAAAAAAATGAAGTGATGTTAAGAATATCATTATGTGAAAAATTACATACATAAATATACAGTATAATAAATTTAATGGTTACAAACAGAATGACTAAAATATTATTTTTTAAACATCTGGAATTAGGAGGAAAATAAAAAGTGTAACATAAAAATAATCGGTAAGCAAATTGGTAAAATTAAGATGACTGTAAAAAAAAGTATAGTAACTAAATAAATATGCATAAAGCAGACATTAGAGAATTGCATATTGAATGTTTTTTGTACTTTTATTTACAAAGATTCCTGAATGTCTTTTGCAGATAAATTAGTTAATTAGTTAAAATTAATTTTAGTTAATACAGAAATATAAATATTTTAATAAAATTCTAAGCATTGCAGAAATTTAAAATTGTTATCATTTGAAATTTCGGGAAGAAAATCAGGAAGATTAAGAACTATCCGAAAATATGATCTACATTTGACGCAAAACAGGGACACTATACAAAAAGATGCGAAAATTACAAATTGAAAGTTTTTTATGTTTATCATAAATGCTCTTGAACGTCTAGTCATAGATAAATTAAGATAAAAATTTTATAATTGATAAACCTTAAGAACTAAGACTCTGATACAGTAACACCAGAATGTTTAAGTAAATCGATATAGAAAAAAAAAACTGAAAATTTCCATATTTTTTTTTTTTTTTTTACCTGGCAAAATTTCAAAATGTATAAACACAAAAATCATAATGGTCATCCTATAATTATTGTCGCCTCCCTGACGGAGAGTATTTTTTCTGTTCGCTCGCTTTTTTTTTTCTTTCCCTTTCTTCTTCGTGTTACCTTCTTTTCTTTATTTTTCTTTCTTTCCTTCTGTAGGTTTCTTTACCTTTTCGGAGTTCACGGAAGGCTGAACACGACACATAGGCGACAGTGACATCATTTTAAGGTGTTATTCCCACTAACAGTGGTTTTAGTCAACCAACATTTTTAACAAGTAAGTTATGGCTTTTTTTCCCACTTGTAAATAAAGTGAAAAAAAAAATAGAAAGTGTAAAAAAAAAGAAAGATAATAATTGGTGGAATGCGGAATGTACGTAAAAAGAAACATATGCAGGGAGTGGAACTCTGTAGCCCCAACGTAGTTGTAAATTACAAATTACTCTTGTACCGACCTGAGTTTTGTGAAAAGGAAAATTACAGTAATTGCCAAGAGCGGAAACCGCAAGTCAGAGTAATGTTTGAAGATTTAAAAAAAAAAAAAGATTTACTTCGTTTACTTGAATTTTTACTAGGTTCATTGAAGATAGCTAACAAGATGAACTAGCCGGTGTTTACATAAAACGGTCTAAACAAATATAAACTTATGTTTGCTTCTATGTTTGATACACAAACAGCGAATAGTTGAAATAGTATTATTTGATTTAAATAAGAGTAATTGGGGTAATTACGGGTAATTGATGAAACATGATAGATCGTTTCCGATTATAAAGTTTTAAATCAATAATATAATATAAGGTTTTTCTGAAAACAAATTTTTTTTGTGTGTGTGTGAAAAGAATCACCGATGTTCTAAAACGTACATGTAATGAGGGTAATTTAAAAATAACGTTCATGGAAACTTTTAACAAAATGAAATACAAACTTTATCAAAATACATAAAAAGGCACAAAAATTTAAAAAAAAATGGGTAACAGAATAAGAAGTTAATTTATGGAAGACTGGAACGAATCTAAATTGAAAATATTCTGTCTTAATAAATTTAATTGATAAACAACAATGATATTTTATTTATCTTTAAAATATTTTTATTCTTAACTTTTATTTATTTATTCTTTAAAACCAGATAATCAGTTTTAAAACACTTATTCTAGAAAGTATTTTTTTTAAAGTTTCAAAATATTCAGTTTTTAATGCACTTTTCTTATTAATAGATTTAAAAATTAACTACCATGTATTGAATATTGTGTTCAGGAAATAAACCACCATGCTTGACGTAGTTGAAAAATAGTGCTCAAGATGTTTTGACAACTATATAATTTAACTGTCAATTTTGTTAAATGTTGTGAATACATTTTAGCCTGACGGTTGAAAATGGAAGCGTTCTCAGTAAAATCTGTCGTATTGTAAGTGTAATGAAAGAAATCATTCTAAATTTTCTACGGGAGAGATTGTTGAATCTTGAGCTCCCAAATTTGGCATGTAGTTACTTCTTAATTATTAGGTAATTTCTAAGAAATATTTTCCATTCTAAAATTGAAACGATATTTAAAAAAATAATTAAACAAAATTGAATTAAATTGAATCAAATCGGTGTATTAGTTTATTAACTATAGATCTGTGTATTAGAGCACAGATGAAGACAAATTGTCTGAAATTTTGAAAGTTAGATACACGAAATCTTGAACCGTTGCTACAGTTATATTGATCTTTATTTTTAGCTCCTTTGTATTGGGTTGGAGGGAAAGTTCTGTCGTATTTTAAATAGGCAGGTGATTTTTCTTGTAAATAAAAAAAAAAAAAAACATCTGCCTAGTGAGTCAATCGGATTTTTTTTGTTTTTTTAGCTGCTATATAATATAAAAGGTGCTCTTTTTTACCGTTCATCATTTACTTGTAATATTTAAAGGGAAAAACATGTCGGTAGATAAAGTGCATTTACGACATTGCATTTTATATGAATTCCAAAAAGGAAGCAACGTATCTGTTGCATGTAAAAATTTATGTGCAGTATTTGGAAAAGATATTGTAAATGTTCGTACTTGTCAAAGATGGTTTAGCAAATTTCGTTCCGAGGACCTGAGCCTCAAAGAAAGTGTTCGATCTGGACGACCATCCAAGATCAATAATGATGTTTTGCGATCCATGTTGGAAAATAATCCACGTTTAACAAGTCGAGAAATTGCAGAAGAGTTTGGCATTCATCATACAACTGTTGGAGATCACATTAAATCTCTTGGGTTTGTGTTAAAGCAAAGTGTTTGGGTTCCACATGAATTAACGGAAAAGAATTTGTCTGATCGTGTAAGAATATGTTCATCACATCTGATTAGACACAATGTGGAGCCGTTTTTGGACAGGCTGGTTACTGGAGATGAAAAGTGGATTCTTTACGAGAATATTAAAAGAAAAAAATCTTACTGCAAACCAGGAACATCATCAGCAACAGTTCCAAAACCAAATATCCATCAACGAAAAGTACTGCTTTGTTTGTGGTGGGACAGGAAAGGTCCAGTGTATTACGAGTTGCTGAAACAGGGATAAAACATCACCGCGGATCTCTACTGCAATCAGCTGGATAAATTGAATGCAACTATCAAAGAAAAAAAGGCCAGCATTAGCGTCTAGAAAAGGAATAGTGTTCCACCACGATAATGCTTGCCCGCATACTGCAATGGTGACACTACAAAAGCTGAATGCGTTAGGATGGGAAATCCTTAGTCACCCCCCGTATTCACCTGACATTGCACCCTCTGATTATTCAGATCCCCCTGTTCAGATCTCTGCAAAATTATCTAACGGAAAAAAAAATCAAGTCTTTTGAAAGTGTTTCTAAGGCAGTTGCTGACTATTTTAACTCCAAGGATGAGAACTTCTACAACACAGGAATTTACAGGTTACCTGGAAGATGGAAACAGGTTGTAACAAATAACGGAGCATATATAATTGATTAATATTTAACACATATTTTTATAAATGAATTCAAATATTTTCTTTAAAATACGACAGAACTTTCCCTCCAACCCAATATAAATAAGATCGTTGTATAATACATTTGGTAGGTTTTTGAGTTTACGGATTCTGAGACAGATATATATAATTTCATTCATACATTTTTTTTTTTCGCCACAGAATGTCTAAATAAAATTAAAGTGAATTTCGGATATTTTTTCTTTGGAAGATTAAATTCAAACTTTGACACATATTGAGAACTTTAATATCAATTACACATATAAAATTCGTCTTCGTCACATGTGTTGCGCTTTTGATGAAATGTGTTCATGTAATGGACATAGATGGCATAGATAGAACAAGCATGGATATAGTCCAGAATTTGTTGGATGTCCACAGTTTTGGTGACAGGCTGAAATGACTAAAAAAAAGTTATTATCTATTTTGTTTTTCGCATTTTTAAATTAATGTAGTCTTATATAAAGAAATGGTAAAAAAATTTCGTTAAGGGAATTTTATACTTAAGTCAATTTCAATATCCAGTTTTACTGTAAAGGCTTACTTTTACCAAAAACCAAGCTTCATTTTGATTAGTTATATCAGTTTTTGAATTAATTGGCTTAGAGACAGATAGATAAAATTTCATTTTGTTGCTGTTGTTGTCTCAAGGACTTCTAAAATGCGAAAATTCATGAAAATATCGAGGCTAAATATTTAGACATTAAATTCCCTTTGTTTATTCTGTGCAGAATAATAGCAATCATAAAAAAATGAATTGAATATTATATTGTTTTTAGCTATTAACGCAATTGAAATGAAGGCATTAAATATAATTTTTACGAGTTTTGTAAACTTTCAATATAATATAAAGTTTGAAGAATAGCATGTTTTTAAAATAAATTGACAGAAATTTCTTATAAAATTCATACAATAAGATTATTTATTTCTTTAAAATATCAGTAATATTCCTTGAGCTCTTGATTTAGAGATTATAAAAATAAATTGAGTAATTATTATATTGAAAGAAAAATAATCGATTAAAAGCATATTTTGGAAAAAAGTACAGACAAATAAAAAATTTCTTTCGCAAAGCAGAATAATTCATTGCCTTTGTAAAAACATATTTTAAATTTTAATTTAGAAGTATTTTTTGCTGGGGATATGTATCTCAGATCAGGTGATCTTTTGATTTAGTTTATTTTTCATTTCTATATGCGAAAATTCCCTAATCTTTCCATATTCCCTTTTCAAAATATTCAGTTTTTAAAAAAAATATTTTTTTAAACTTTTTTTTTGGAAAAATGGGAAATGAATCGTCTGTTGCTTTTTTGTCTGATGTTATTATTATTGTTATTATTGATACTGATTACACTAACCTTGGGCTTACCCATACTCACGCAAACGAACCATTATGAGGTCTGTTTTCGAAATTCTACACAGAAGCAGTTTTGCTAAAACTATCATAGATTTTTGCCATCGAAAGAGAAAGATAATTTTAGCTTTCAGTTTTGAGACTAAAAAAAAAAATAATAATAATAATACTATTTGTTAGTATTCTGAATGAAATAAAAATTGCAACACGAAATGGTTTTATTTGTAAACAATAAAAGATTCGCTTGCAGATCTAAGGAAGGAAAAAAAAAACCACACTCTTAATATGCTCTTTCAATAAATGCTAGATGTAAAGTAATTATTTTGAGAGCTTCAAGCTTACAAAACGTTTTTTAAAATGAAATCTTAACATAACAAGATTTATTTAGCTGTTAACCTGAAATGGCAGTTAAAAAATTGTAATCTATGAATAATTGTTTACTTTTGAGTTAAATTTAATTCTTATTGTAATTTAAGGTAAACACAGATTATAGAAACATAAGATTGGCCTGAAATTGTGGTTTAAATAATTGTGGTGTAAATAATTGGATTTCTAGTTATTTATTTTTGAATTCAGTCCTGAACTTGCAATAAATTTTTCTAAACACAAAAGAACAAGTAATTTATTTCAAATATTGGTTTAAAAATATTCCCATAACTAAATTGTGAATTTTATTGATAATTTCCAAGAAATTATCAATAAAAAATGGCTGCAAAGAGATGCAAAGGTCAAATGATTTACTTGAAATGTTAGTAATAACGTAACTAATATCCTGAATGGAATTTATAGAAATACAATATGTAATACGCACATCTGGAATAAATATTTTTAAGTAAATCACTATCTAATTCAATAGTAGATATAATTAAAATATACATACAAATTTTACTAATATTTATCTTATCTCAAATGACGCATACCATTAATGACATAGAAAAGAAAGCTTAGATTTCTTTCAAGAAGTAAATCAGTGAAAAAAGTGCGCAAGAGATAAGTACAAACAAATATTATCAAAAGAGCAGCTAAACATTTTAGCCTGCATGCCATTAGTTTCCAAAAGAAAGTGGGAGAGAAAAATTAAATTTTAATTTCCGAGAAAATCTAAGATCACTTAATAGTTGAAGGTCATTAAATCTGAAATTTGGTGTATGATTGAATATTTTTTACTTGTTTGATTTATTGAGTTATTTTATTTATTAATATGTAATTTTGTCAATTGGTATTCTCTTTATTCAATTCATATATGTATTAATACTGTGTTATTTTACTTTAAAGTGTTGAATTTTTGAATATAGCATTGACAAAAGGAACATTCTAAGGATGTAATCCTTAGGAAAATAACTCATTTGAATTTAATACAATTAATAAATTGAAACTCTTTAATAAACTTGCAATTGTTTTGAAAGTTTTGACGAACTGACGTTTTGACGTTTGATTGGGCATAGATTGCCACAAAAGTGGATGTTTGCACTACTGTCCCTCCACAGTGGCTGAAAATAATTACTCTTGTTGGATATTACAATATTCTATATAACCTAGGCTTACTATCCCTGTAAAATGGTTTAAAAAACAAATTTATTCATCGACTTGGTTAAAACATCGGCTAAAAATAACTGCAAAAAATTCATGGTTTGTTGTCATTCCGTAAATCTTTTAATCATAAATTTTTAAAATTACTCAATATTTTTTATAACGGCGATTTCCTATATAAAAAAAGCTTTAAAAAAATTCCAATTTATTATAACACAATCTTTGGCTCGTTTTTTTCAGGCGCCAAAAAGTTTAATTATTCTTGGTCTGCCTTTCATAGCAGATGATTGGAACACAATTTTTTATATAATTCAGTAAGGAAATTACTGAATTGTATAAATTGATTGCACTGCAATTTTTAAGGATTTTTAAATTTTGTAGTTGTTTTTAAAATTAATTTTTGATTTGCTTTTGTTTGTATATGTTATTGATTTTATTTATTATTCCTTATTGAGTTTAATTATTCTGGTCTGACTTTCATAGCAAATGAAATATCATAGAAAGGAAATTACAAAATTGTATAATTTTATTGCATTGCAATATTTTAGGATTTTTAAATTTTGAGGGTTTTTTAAAAAATTAATTTTTGGTATGCTTTTGTTTTATATGATATTGATTTTATTTATCATGATTAATATTTTAAGGTTTCTGAATTTATTACTGGCTTTCCAGAGTTTCGATTTTTTGGATTTTGATGTCCTTTAAATTTTATTAATTTTCCTTATATATAACTTTCTTAACTGATGATATGTTGCTATTTTTTTCCATTATTTAAATTAATTATTTCACTTCAAATTCTTGCTTCAAGACTATCAGCTTAGCTGCATAAATATGAATTATCAGCGCGTCGATATTGAGAAGAGTCGAGAGAATATTAGAGCAATGACAGAAATTTATCTCTTGTGGGGCATATTTATGGAACAACGAGATTAATTCTTCCAATAAATATGCGACCTTATATAATTATGTATTTTTAAATATGTGAATATTAATTCCTATAAATATGTGGGTTCAGAAATAAGCATTCCAAATGAACTATTTGATCTTGAATTGCTTTCAAATTCAAGATCAAATAGTTCCACCAGTTTTTTTTTTCTTTTACGATAACTTTTCTAGGACGCAATGCCTTCGTCATTGCGAACAAATAAGCGTAGAAAATTTGGGAGGATTGCTACGCAGTCTTCCAAGGATTTGACAAGAGTCAGTGCTCGTTGTTTTATAAAGCTGTAAATAACAGCGGAAGGGTTCTTATTTGCATTTTTAAACAATTTAACTATATGGACCATTTTATATTCGTTTAGTAAAATTAAGAGAATCGCGAGCATTTTAGATCATTATGCGTTTAAAATTTGAAAAATATCTATACTTTTGAAGTAAGATTATATGCTAAAATGTTCGTTGCATAGATTTTAAAATTTTTGTAATATCGCATTCCTGTACCTTAGAATAAATTGACAGACAACAGCGTATTGATTTTGGTTATATTCTGTTCATATATATATGAAATGCTTTTCATATAAATAAAGATGAGCTCATATAATTAAAACCACCTCAGTACATTTATAGCTTATGCTTTTGAGAAATTTTTCTTTAATTCAAAAAATCTAAAAAGTTTTAAAATTTTTGAAGATTTACTTTTTATTTTTTATACTTTATATACAAAAATATATAAATCCTTTGAAATTTCAAATTTTTTTAATTTTATGATAAAAAAATGTAGATCATTGATAATTAAAGCAAAATGGCATGAAAATATTGTAATATTAAATAATGTTGTTTCTTACTTTCAAGAGTACGACTTTGACACTGACGCATCAGTCATTCGCTTGCACAACCCCTTTTTACAGGAGGGCACATTCACACATCTCGTTGACAGAGCAGAGAAAGAACAGCCATGCCTGAACTGGGACTCATAGATCACGTTTAAGATGCACTACCCCTATGCCCGGATGCAAGCTTAATAATAAATAAGTGAAAGACTTGGCCTGGTTTATCATATGAGCCAAATCGGTAACTGCCTACCTACAACTTTTTTAAGGGGGGGGGTATTCTTCTAATAATTTTTCAGAGGTAAATTAATTCGGCCCCTTCCTTTGATTTATGAAGGAGATTAACTTATTATTCAAATTTCTAAATATCATAATTAGGGTTTTTTTTTTTTTTTTTGCATTTCCCAAATTTTCTTGCAGTACAACAATGTTGTCCAAATAACTTATTGATTCGCTTGATAACCCTATCATACTTTTTATTGCAAGTTATTAATTGCGTTTTTAAAAAGCCTTGTAATTTCTTATTCTTTTGTTTGAAATGTTTCATATTTTTTATATATAAAAAGCGATAAATAGTATATATTAGTGATAATCAGCTGTCAAGAAGAAAATCAACTACTAAATATTTCAATTCATCATAAAATCTTCATTTATCAGCTTGTATCTGTATAAGCACTTAAGAGCTTATATATGAATAAAAAAAAATAACTTGCTTTAGAGATTGGGGAGGAGCGAGAATTCTCAGAATTTCCAATGCTTAAGGCCTTCAACAGACCTTAAATCTGTTTTTAAACAGTCTCTCAACAAGTTCTCTATAAATGGGTGTGCGATGCGATATGGAAGGGAATTTCATTCCAGAGGATATTAAATTTCATGCTTTATATGGATCGCCATACCGAATCATTAAGCAGTTAATTCCTATCTTTAGAGGACTTTACGGTTTTCCGCACCACATGAACTGTGACGTTGACTCTGCGATTGCACAGAAGCTTTAAGTGAACGCCCTCTTACAGTAGGGGGATTACTAGCGGTGAATATTTATAACTCCGTGATAAAGTACAATAAAGAGGAAATAACTTCGGTGGCTGAGAATTCTTGCGAAGCTCATTTCCTGCTGTTTCGTGCTCATCGTCCCTGGCAACGGCCGACGCTCGTGAAATGTTAAATTTTGCCACTGACCTCGCTAATTAAAACTGTATGCGCGTAGTGGCAAAATAGTGTTCACTGAGCAAAATACATGGAATTTAGATTGGAGAAAATAGCTGTCACAATATCTAAAAAGCGTAAGATAATGGGGATATTTGAAAATGTTAAGCAAATAAAAAGCTTGTGATGTCGTTGTGGCAAAGTCTTCAGGACTAGATGGTCTGGTATACTTTAAATCTTGAGGATAACTGTCTTCACGTGATTACAAGACAGAGGATGTCGGCTTATTCCAAGTCTTCGTCATCTGATTAAAAGTTATATATTGAAAGTTTTTTTACCCAAAATAGCTGTCGAGTACATCTACATGGTGCAAGAAATCGTTCAAAATGCCTGACAAGAGACTGCTGTTTTCATCGATAGTTTCAGTAATGTTCAATTACTACACAGATAGTCGGAATTTGCTAAAAACGTTTTTTGAAATTGTGATTGAAATAAATTGTAATAACTTTGCTCCATGATGACTTCAAAACAAATATTACACTGTGTGTATGTGTGTAAAGCAGAGAGAATATAGAGTTCTTTATTCTTTTTATTCCACATAGTTATAAGGAATTATCCACTTTTTATCTTTTGTGAAAAACTTTATCTTGTGTCCACTTTTTATCTTTGGTCGTGATTTCTTTGCCCAAACTATGGCGGCAACATGATGCAGTATACCACAAGAAGTCAAATTAGATAAAGAAGACACTTGAGAAAGAATATTCTGAGCTTATATAGTTTTCGTACGGATTTGTCGTGTCAGCGTTTTGTTTTCTGAGGAACAAGTTAAAATTACAATAAAGTCAATAAATAGTCGAGTAATTAAAAATAATTTGTAGATCTTAGTTCACACACATACACAAACACATTAATATATATTATTTTCTAATTTAATAGCAATTTAAATAATTTAGGGAGAAAATTCGTCTATTTTTTCGCAAAATAGAATAAAACATCTTTTGTCATCATCATCTTTGGAAACTCGGAATCTGAAAATTTTAAATGATCTGATATTTGAAAATCCTTGTTACTGAATATAATTACAATGGTTGTGCTTGAAAGAGATCAGGACTACTGACGTAGATTCGTAATCGTAGTCCTACATTTTAAAATTGCTTAAATGTTGGACAATGAATCATTTCAAATAATTATGTGAACCGTATTTTTTTTATTATTTAATCGCATATTAAATCTTAAGAAGATTCCTTATAAACTCTAGGTTGACCAAAAATGCATATCTATTGTTAGCAATATTTTAAAATTTAAGAAGGCGATCAACTGTAAAAAAAAAAAAGCAGTGTGCAAAATCTGCATTGCGATACTATAAAAAAAATGAACGGGCACGAATTTTTTTTATTGGGAATTACTTTCTTGATCTTCTTTTAAAGATGGGGAATTTTTGAATCTAAAAAAGTCTGGATCTAATCCTGCAAACAGCTTGCATAGCTGACACCTTGGCATATGGATATCACGTATCTGGTCTTACCGGGTTCGAGTCCTAGTTCGGGTATGGTTGTTCTTTACTCTGTGTTCAATCTTTAAGGGGTGTAAAGAGAACCCCTGCCAAATGCGTTTGTGCAAACAAGTATGTGGATGTCGTCTTTAAATGAGATAGACTTCTGGCCTCGAGTGCTCCAGGCTGGTCTTTATCTGCAGATGCTATTACAACCCCCGCCCCCCATTTCTTTTCACCCCGATAACTTGTCTTGATTTCAATAAAAGGGGGATAAGCAACAACATAATCTGCATTAGGGCCGAATTATTGTGAAACTTATGAAAATGAATAGGCAATATTTAAAAAGGATGAATGTTTATTTTTCCTAATGAGAGGATTTTTAAAAATTATAATATTAATTCCTAAACAAAAATTATATGAAAATGGAAGTCAAATTTCTAGTTCCTTATATCAGAAATTATTGCGAAAATTTTAAATATGCATATGTTTAAAGTATATATATATATTTTTGTCTTAGCATAGATATGAATACTTCTGGATACTATTTTTCTTAATAAGTAAAAAAAAATCTTAAAAACTAAGTTTCGTTTTATCTCCTATATATTAATCAAAAAAGTCGGTCAATTTTTTCATATGCAATAATTACGAAAAACTTTGATCATTCCTTATGATTGTTGGAAAAACTTAATACAAATTTATAAATAGCTATCATCAGATGAAATCAATGTTGCTTATTATTACAGTTCACAAACAAATTATTAGTAAACAGGAATTAGATGAGACTGGATCCACTCCGTGATATCATATTTTGAACATGAATAAATTGATAAGGATAACTTATCAACATGATTTGTTATTATAATTCTATCAAATAAATAATCATATATTTAACTAATTTCTAGATTTAATAAGAGAAACCGTTTTACCTTTTGTCTGGATACTGATTTATTTTGAAAGAATTATGTAGTTTCCCTCAATATCTTTATTAATGTAATACATAAATATAATTTTTTGATTATAAAATATCTCATGTTAGCATGAATCAAGTAGAAAAATCAAATTTAACGGCCTATAAATTAAAAAGAAAAAGATGGATGGAATGAAATGAAATCAAATTTCACTCACAAGCGATAAAAGACATGGTAAGATAAATTCCGAAATTAAAAGTGATATGTTTTTAGAAGCGAATGGTTTACAATTACTATAGGGGCATAGAAAATAGGTTATTCAATATTTTGTGTACAATAGAATGAAAAAAGTAAGTATGGTAATGGATTATAAAGCAATATAAAATTTAGGGGAACTAATTTTTTTAACTATCATTATTTTTTAAGTGCAGCATTTTCCATATGTTGAATTTCTTGGTTTACAAACTAGAACATCGGTGAATTTGGGAGCATAAAATATAATATTATTATTATATTTATTTTATTTATTCATTTTCTTTTATTTTTCGGAAATTGCCTTCATTTTTTTTTTTTTTTTTCGTTTTATAAGAAATTTGACTTCACTTTGTTCAGTTGTTTTATGCTTTGCCAGATACTTCAAAACAGAGAAAAATATTTTATGACTACTTTCTAAATTTGGTTGAAATTTATTAATCAAGATAACTGAAGAAGTTCAAAAATGAGAGAAGCAATAAATAATTTGCTTATAATTTTGATAGAATAGTGGAAAGTTTATGCACAACTTATTATTTAATTAAAACCATTGGTAGAAATAAAACATGAAATTATTTTCCTCTTGAAAAATTTATAATACACTTACATAATGAAAGTTCAAAGAATAATCTAATAATTATTTTTCTTTTATGATTTTTAGCAAATTTTAAAAACTGATTTATTTTAAATCAAAATATTTTTTTTAATTCCTTTTCTGTATACTTGTTGAAAAACCTCTCTCTCTCTCTCTCTCTCTCTCACACACACACACACACACACACACACACACACACACACACACACACACACACACACACACACACACACACACACACACACACACACACACACACACACACACACACACACACAATCCATTCAGAGTTCTTGTCACCTCAGTAATTTTCCAAGTGTTGGTTCAAAAAGGTTTCAAATTACAATGCATATTTATATGTGTGAGCGTGTGTGTGATGTGTGCTGCTGTCAAGTATACTTGGTTGGGGCATGTGCGTACCCCAAAATTCCTCTTTCGAATCTGAAATTATATGAAAATAAGATTATAAATCTTATAAATAATTTTTAAAATTTAGAATATGATTTTTATTTTTTTTATTTTGGTCCTAAATTACATATTACATCAAGCAAAAATTCTTTAAATTAAAGATCTTTATATTTCTATTCAAAGAAAAACAAATACTTTAATAAAATAACATTTCAAAGTTTTAACATATCTCTCGGCTAAAAATTAAGTATAATACTTCAGATGAGAGACATAAAAATCCGAAATTCATATTCATGACTTAATTATATCTTTTAAAGCGTCAAAGAGGTCAAATGGGCTGTCATTTCATCCAAATCTCCCCTCCAGATTGAGCCTGCAGATTAGTAACATCATCAAGTCTTAATACCCTAATCAAATGCAAGGAACCAACCCAAAATGATGCATGACATACTAATTTGCGAAGGCACTCGGGTCTTTCTGGATGATACTCATCGTATCTACCTCTATTTTGTCGGAAATTACCAAACTGAGTGAGTATTTACGTTCGCATAACAATGAGATGCTATTGTTGCCTTCAACTGTCATATGCCTGTGGTACTGGCGTGCGCTGAAGCTATTCTAGCGTAAAGGAAGAGAGACCCTCTGGCAGCCTTACTAATGGCCAATCATACATTTCTACACGAGAACTTATGGATAATTCACGCATACATATGAATTAAAGTCACGAGAAAAAGTGATGGAGTAGAGTTTTTTATTTTTTTCGTTAGGGGGTGTGGTGCGCGGATGGGATCATTGTTATTCTTACCCCCAAGTAACTGTGCATAATCAGTGTAATGGTTGACAGAGGTTTCAGAGTTACTTTGTTGTAAGTGAGAGAGGTATTGTTTCCGATTTGGTGAGATTATCATGGACACATCTGGGATGGAAGATCTTACCTCCCAAGTAAATGTTATTATTTGTGAAATGGTGGTAGACAATGTTTTTAGATTTATTTTGCTGTAGTTGTGAGAAGTATTGTTTCCGATTTGGGAGGATTGTCATGGGCAAATCTGGGACAGATGATGTTACCTCCGAAGTAACTGTTATTATTTGTTAAATGGTAGACAGCGCTTTCAGGGTTATTTTGTTGTACTCCTAATAAAAGGTATTGTGCAGATTTGGGAGGAGGTCGTGGACAAATCTGGAGCAGAGGAAGTCCTTTGTGCATCTATCTGGATTATGTTGCTGGAAAACAACAGCTTTGTGAGGTATGTAAAGTCGTTGTTTGATATTCTAACTGTAGTAACTGTGGTTAAATGTGCATAGCGAAAAGGAAGTTAAATAAAATACCTGAATTATGTCTGATTTAAGTGACTAAAAATTGTTGCGTTAGTAAAAGAAACTCTCAAAAATTGTGTACTTTTTAGAATCGAAATTTGGGCTTAATATTTACCAAAAAAAACAAACAAAAAAAACCAAATATTTTTAAAGTGAAATAGGTTCTTATTTATACTCTATGGTATGTAATTCATCTAGATAATTGCAAGAAATAAAATAATAATAATGACAAAAACGCTAACCTGTAGAAATAAGCGAATAAAAGTGGTGAGTTGAACTATCGGCTTTTTAGAAATTCGATTTCACTGATTATGTAAGCGATATACACATACACCCATTTATATATACCTAATTATACTAAAATATTTGAACATTAAGTTTAAAAAAGAATCATTTGAAATGCTGGGAAATTGATACAATATCTGAAGTGTCTTATTTAAGTATTTAACCTCATTGTTATTGACAGAAGGCTCATAAATGAATTATAGCATTTCAAATATATCAAATTATTCAGTTTCTTTCAATTTCTGAGTCAGAATTGATAATAGCCTCTTTTAGCTTATTTCCTAATATCTAAATTACTTGCAAATAAAAATTTATTGATTTCTATAAAAATTCTCAACCACATATCTTTTCCGAAAAAAGTACTTCTTCTTCTTGTATACAGAAAACTACTGAACTTAATAGTATCGAGAGGATTTTTTGTGGTCGACTTCAGAAAAAAGTATTATTTTATTTTTTTGAACCGGAAACTATTTACTATGTTTTGACTAAAATCTCTCTCAGTTTTAAGGACATTAAATTAACTAAGCAAATAATTGCATGATAAACAAGACTATATTAATAAGCAATTACTTAATTTATAGTTAATTGACTAATTTTTGATAGATTGTTATTTACCAAAGGAAGTATTACATTAAAAAAATGTATTCTTTTAATTTAGATAAAACTCAGCAAATTAGAAATTTATTTCTCATGCAGTTGGATTCAATTATAAATTCTGATAAATCATGAATAGTTTTATAATATCTTCAAGCTTTAAAGTCTGAATCCTTTTAAGACCTTTAAAATTTAATTTTTTCTTTATTTTGATTATCTCATTTGTATAATACAATATATTTGAAGACTAAAAAGAAATGTGAATTATAAAAATGTGTGAACTGCTCAAGACAACAACAGCAAAAAAAGTTCTTGGAAAACAGCAACAATCGTTGATGCGTCTACGACAGTAAATAAACATGGCGGAAAAAGTTTTGAATAGAAGGGATGAATCAAGTACATTAAGTGTTAAGTTTCAATTTCACGAGGACATATTTTCGTGCATATTTCATTTATGTTCGAGGCCAGTCAGAACAATATGAACACTTGATATCCTTGACCCTAATCAGTTTTTTTTTTTTCAAAAGTAGAGAGCTTTTATGCAGTGTCATTGTTGAAAAAATACTATTTTTTTTTCTAAAGAAAATCACATGAAAATAAAACCGGGCCACCAGCGTAATTCCTCGAAATCTAATCTTTGTTGTGAGTAAATATACAGCTTAATTCTCAGCAAATTCTCACCAAATAAAATTCTGGATTATCTTTTGTTTCATGGAAAAAAAGTCAAAGAAAAGGTTTTCTTTGAAAAGAATTTTTTAAATGTAAATATAGGAAAACACTGAATAGTGAAGATTTTAATATCACTATCATATAAAAAAATTACTGTAATAGCATACCCAGTAAGAACTGGTCTGACTCCTGTATCTTGGATACTTTTCTTTAATACTATCTAAATTTAAAAAAAAAAATCATTTCTAAGCATTAAAGCATAACAACAACTATTGTATGCGAAAGCTTTTAGCTTGATAATGCTAGTAAGAGGACAAATAATCTGTAAATTTTGTTTCCGTAATGCTACTTTCTTGATGAAAATATGATTCATAATCGCACAGCAAAATGAGCCGTTTGACTTAAATTTACCGAACTTCCTTCGTAATTACTTCTGGCAAGTCCGAAATCTTTTTCCCATTTCAATTATATTTTTAATTAAAAATCAGTCAAGATTTTAATGCTTTCCCTAAAAACTTAAGAACGTATTCATTGTCCCCAAACAGTTTTTAGGCCAATTTATAAAGTCAAAAACAACAACAACAACAAAAAGAATTTTCAATAAAATTAGAGTTTTTTTTTTTGGTAAATTTTTTTCTCTTAATTTTACTATTCTCTTTCGCATACTTTTAACTCTACAACAAGAACCATTTGACGTAGATACATCGAATTTGCACCGTATTTACTTCTAAAATATTTGCAAAATTTTTCAGATTTTACTTATTTTTTTAATAAAAAAATGGATTAAAAATTTTAATATTCCTCTTCAATAATTTAAAAACTTATTATTTTTACTCAAAGAATTACCCCACTTTAAAATTTAAAAAAATTAGCTTTCAGTGAAATAATTTTTTTTCGTATAATTTTTTTTCTCTAATTTTACAACCCTGCTGAAAATACTTCTGGCCATATCAATTATATATTTTAAGCAATATCATTATTAATAATATACTACATTATTATTACCAATGTGTTGTATTATTATTACCCAAAGAACAATTTTACACCGCTTTAAAAATAAAGAAAATTAGCTTTCAGTAATAGAACTTTTTTTCTTTAATTTTTTTTTTTTTTAATTTTATTACACTGCTTAAAATATTTTTAGCAATATTGGAAAGCGATATTTTTTCTTTTCATTTTCTCTGAAGGAGGAGACTATTAATTATTTTGTGTGTGTTTGCGCTTGCGTTTGCATACTTTGCTGCCGTATAGTTGACTAAAATGACTAAAAATCTTAAAGATAGATTAATCAATCATATAACATAATCAAACTTTGTTATTTCAGACATAAGGTTTGAATCTTCCGTAATTTTTTCTCCCTTTTCATATACCAACTTATAAATTTTTTAATGCATTTATATCACGCTGAAAGATACGTACTGGGAATTATATTACAGATATTTCTAGACTTTAATATTTACTACTTAAATATTTTTAGCATTTAGTGTGATATGTATACTGGCTCACTTTTTATAAGTTTATTTTTTGGTTAGAAATTTTTGTTTATTATAAACATTTATAATAAACATTTTAAAATCAAAAATAACTTTAAACGTTACATTTACCGATAAAAATTATTATTTAATCTCTCTGCCTTTAACTTTATTTTCTGATATTTGTGTGCATATTTAAAAACGATTTTCATCATAAATTCTAAGCATTAAAAAATTTATAAAGTTCTTATTTATAAACTGTGTTTTAAGGAATTAAAGATAAAAAAATTAACAAGAACTTTTAATGATAAAATATTAAATATCATTTATAAATCAGAAATCATCAAATGATACAAAACGCAATATTTGAAAGATCTTATATTTATTTATCTGTTTATTATGACTTAATACTATCATAATTTTTTAATAATTATTTTTTTTAATTTTTATGATAATAACTTTTAAATTTCATAGTGAAATTTGATACATTTGCGTTTTGGAATTAGATTCTTCTAATTGAAACAATTGAAATTTATAACTACATAATATATTTTAAAAATTCTCTTTTATATTTTCTTATATATAAAAATAGGTTTCTGTAATAATCATTTATGAACAATATATTAAAATAATTGTCAATGCAATACAGATGTCCGAAATATATTAAAAGTTTCTCATTTTATGACATCAATTCAATCATACTATTTATTAAAGTTTTAAATTAATAATAATTTAATTTAACCATTTAAATAAATTTAATTTAAAACAAGAATCAAAAGAAAAATTAAGGAACATATAAACAGGAATATACTTAAAGATTAGATTATAATATATCCGTCATCATATCTCAAAGGAAACAATTTACACTGTTGTCGCAAAGCGAAATCGGACGACGTCGCGTTTTGTTTTGAGTGACGTGAGCAACCACGATTCATAGCGGCTTAATAGCGTAGCTGTCCCGCTGTCAACTGGGCTGAGAGACGGTTGACGGTTATGGACTGGTAATGACATCATCACGCCGAGGATCTTGGCAGATTTCTCCGGCAAAGGGAAAGGTGGGAGTTCTGAAAAGAGCGACAGACAGCAGATGAAATTAGCAACTATATTAACGAAATCTATTTCTTTATATGAAATTAATTAATTAATTTTATTTTAAATTTTTGTAACGACTTTTAATTTATAAATAGAAATGAGCAAATAGTGTTAATAAATCGGAAATAAGCAAATGAGTCATAAATAAACAATGATTCCTTGACTGACACACTTTGAACATGTTAAAAATTATGTAAAAGAATGGGTTAGTTAAAATAAAATGGGTAAATTAAAAATGAAATGTAATAAAAGAAACGCAATAACTCAGAAATAAACAATTTAGCATAAATACAAAGGATTTCTTAATAGACCTATTTTGAACACGTTAAAAATAACTGAGTAACAAAGCTAAAAATTGTAAATGAAGTAAGAAAATTAAATATGCAGTGTAATAAATGTAATGTTATAAATAAAAATAAACAATTAAAACATAAAAGATTTCTTGATAAACACGTTTGAAACACATTAAAAATAATTCAATTAACAACGTATATAAAATATACCAAAGTAATAAACATGCCTAAACAAAGTAATAAAAAATCTTTTTTTTAACTCTTGATACAATTCAAAATATTTAAGTACAATCGATACTCAAAAGTTATTTTATTCCATTATCAATTATATTTGCTTTCATTACAGTATTATGGTTTCTTTATTCTTTATTTATCTAGAATTTGTTTTGATTATTTTTTATTAAATATATTTCGTTGCTTCGAATACGCCTATTAAAGATTTTTCACGTTTTGGCTATTTCGAATATCTTTTAATTCCATTTATAAGAATAGTGAAAGAACTTTTATTATTAAATTTATTCGCTTTCCTAATATTATTTTTTAAATAAATAATTGAAATTAAGAAATCCATAAATAAGTCCATAACTTTTTCGTGGATAAAAAAACATTATTTGTACAATTTTAGAGATATTTCTGAAATTAGTAATACTGTAATTTTCAATGTACAGATAAATAAATATTTCCGCTTATTGATTAACACAAAACTTTATCTCTTTTAAAAAAGCTACAAATACAAATCTGTATTGAAAAGTCAATCAAGGTTGTTTAAATCAAAATCTGTGAAACAATATGTTTTGAATCGATCACTTTAATAGAAATTTTTTTTCATTGTATAATTTTCCCTACTGATTTGCGACGTTCAGAGTATTCATATAGTTCCCAATGCATTTAAAAATAATTTTAAGGATTCTTTTTAAATTGATTTATTTTTGTTTACTCTATTATGTCATTTTTATTCGTTTCAGGCGTTTTGACTGAATTATTTCTGAAAGAATAAAGTAAGTTGATTTTTTAAAAAAAATTTCAAATGTCTGTTTAATTAATATCTGAATAAAAGAATATTATAGTTATTAATACTTATTTGATATTTCGAATAATATTTTAACATTTATAACAAATAAATTTCAATTCTAAAAAGTATTATAAAAATTTGAATGCAAATTTCGGAAATATTATTTGAGATATTAAGGCTTAATACAAAATTCTATTGTCAACGTAATTTATTATTTTTTTAATATTGCATGAGAAATCCGTAATATGAAAATGAAAAAATCTGATTAAGGTTTCAAGCTCTAAAATTGTGATGAGAAAAATATGCAACAATACTTATTGTTTTATTCCTATATTTCTTAATTTTGATACCTTTTAATATAGCATAACATTCTGAGTTAATCCAACAAAGGAATGCATTAAGTAACAATATTTTAATAATTTTATAATAAAAACTAGTAATATTTAAAGAACAAAAAATTCATTACATAAAAATATTGTTATTTTAAAAAACATTAAGCAATTAAACTTAATTTTAAAAACTGAGAACTTTCGAACTCTTTGTCTGTAGCAATATAGCTTAATAGTCATCAACGCTTGATACATGTATCTTTATTTCACTTATAAAATTTACTTTTAATTGCATAGTGCTGATAACCTACACATAAGCAATATAAATATCATTGCAAGGCTGGTGAGTTAAAGAAAAACATCTTTGAAAGTTAAAAAAATATGTGTTTATAATTAGAAAAGGAATGGCGCGCAAATGAATGATTTAATTTTAGAGTTTTACAGTGGCAGTGATTTTTCAATGATTTTAGGCAGCCTTAAAACTTTAGATATCATTTTAAACATTTAAGATTTTAAGATTTTAATAATGAGAAAAAATAAGATTCGTTTTGTAATTAATTAAAAATAATTTTTTTTACTATCGAAAAATTAATTGGTGATGGTCAAATTTACTCACCGTATGTTCATGAGTCAACTTTATAAATCAATTTAACAGACTTTTTTAACATGTATATCACATGATTCAATTTAAAGACACTATGGCGGTCCAAATACAAAATCATGTTAGTGTTATTTCATGATATATTTGTATTAATTTCATATTGTTTTGTAAGGGCATATTTTTAAAATATTTTTATTTTCATATAATGAATAAAGTTTTAATGAATTGTTTAATTAACTTGCAAAAAAGTATTAAATTCTATATGTTTCTCTCTATATAAATGCACAAAGATTTTCATTTTCATTTGATGGACTTTGTTATTACTGACATTTGATAATAAAGGATGTGTTTCTAATTATTTTTAAATTCAGTCAATTTAAAAGTCCAATTTTCACCTAAATTGTTCTTGAAAAGTAACAATCTCATTTTATCAAAAGTAATTTACAGTTTCAAATTGATTCTTACGATCATTTCGTTTTATTATCCAACTCGTTTACACTTGAAATCATGAACTCAAAAACAATTTCATTTTGATTGTTTCACAAACGTCAGAATATGATCAATCTAGTCCGAAATGATCCTTCAAACTTTTCCTTTTTCTTAAACATGTGATCTTTCTTTTTTCCAAATTATTTAGATAATTTCGACATTTTATTTCTCGGCATGCCATGATGAAGATAATGGGGGAAAAAATTCGAGCTAAAACAATCCCCGAGAAAAAAAATTTCTTTGTGAAACAATTCACGAATTCTCAAACGCGCGGAAAAAATGCGTTTGCACTGTCGCAGCTCGTTCATGCGAAAAATTCCGTAATCTGAGAAGAAAAGTGTTCTTTTTATTATAGGGAAACACCATACTATTTAAGTTACTTCTAAATTATACGTTGACGGTCTGATTCACGGTTGAAGCTGTTGAAATTTTTGTATCGCATTTTTTATTACTTTCAAGTGAAGCTATTAGGGACGATGTACGATTTTTTTTCGAGAGGAAAACTGTTTACAATGTCAATAATCACAGATGTGTATCATGTAAACGTATTTTTATTGGCATTTCCGACTTTTTTTATTAAATAATTAATGAATCAAAATTTTCATTGACAAGTTTGATTCACTGTTGAAGCAGTTGTATTCCGTTTTCCAATACTTATAATTAGATATGCTGTGATGATTCTTTTTCAGTGAGGAATTAATAAGTTAACAATAATTGAAGTGATTGAGAATAATCCTGTTTTTTATTGGATTTTCTGATTTTATCCTTAAATAATCTCTCTCTATATATAAATAAATTCATTGCCCAGGTCTGGATTGAAGGTTGAAGTCCTTGAAATTTTTTATCGCTCTTTTTTTTATTTATTACTTTTAGCTTTGAGATGTGCGTGTGGGTGATTTTTTTTTCTTTTACAAGGAAAGTTTTTACTATATCAATAACCGTAGATTATTCATGAGATTTGTGAGATTTATGGTTTTTTAACTGAATAGCTGATGAATAAAAACTTTAATTGTTCAATCATGTCATATTTAAACTCTATGAAGCAAATCAATGATTGTTTCTTCGACAGTATTGAAGATCTCCAAATGATTTTTTATTTTTCAATTAATTAATCTCCGATTGATTTTTATTCATGTAATTAATTACCGTTTTGATTTAATTGCAGCTTCAGTCCACAAACATTTTATGCATTGATGAACGAAATAGATTCATTTTGCTGCCTTTGACAGGTATGCACTGAAGGATTAGATTTTTAAAAAAGGAGTGGTATAGAAACACTTTTCTTTCTCTTGATTTATGATACGTTGAGTATTTGGAAGTTTTGTTTGAATTCCACCAATTTTATAGCTAATATAGAATATCAAGCACTGTTTGAATAATCTCAATTTTGAGATAAGAAAATATTACATAAAGGGAGCTAAAAGTGTTGGAAATTCTGTATTATTTGGACTATATACTGTAAACATTAATTTCTTTTTTGCCAGATTTTTTTTCTTCCTTTTATTTCATTAAGTAAGATTTCAATAAATTTCGTTTCATTAATGTTTTCGATTAATTTTCAAAGATGAAATTGATATTCAAACAAAAGGTACTACTAAAATTACAAACTAAGGTTAATTTTATCTTTTTTACAACATCAATATATAATTGATTTTGAAGTTCTCGAATATCTCTGTTCCATTTAAATTATTTTTCGAATTTTTTATGTGATTAAATCTTAACTACCATTATTTCTGAATACAAAGGTGCTAATACTGCTGAAATATTTTTACTGTTATATGACGTTTTATAGACATAAATAAAGTTTGCAGTTATACTTTTACTTAGTCTAAATTCACAGAAATAATATTAACAAAATTATTTGTAGAGTTATATTTTTTTTAATTTAGAGTCAAATATCCTTCTTTCAATTTTTGTAATCTTGTTACAAAAAATAAAATACATCATTTTTTAGTGAATAAGAAGTTTGGAAAAATTTTATTGTGTAAAATTACTTGCAGAATAAATCAATAAATACATTAGCAAATTTTCTGATAATTATTTGTTGATATGACAAAAGAAATTTATGTTATCAAAAAAGTATCAAAGCTAATACATGTGTTTTCTAAATAAAAATATTTTCATAAAAGTATTAAGGCAGAAAATTTACTCTCAAATTTCACAATGCCAAAAAGTAAATGGTTTCTGTATTATCGAATTTTGAAATTTTTTTGAATATTACTGAAAGAAGATATAGTTGTAATTGATTTATTCTTCTTAACCCTAAAGAGCTGCAAAAAATCTTGAAGTATCTTTAAGTCTTCGAAATTTATCCATAAGTTTTAAGTCTCTTTTAGGCTTATCCATAAGATAAAAATTTTCTCCTCTCTGCCTCTTTCTTTATATATATATATATATATATATATATATATATATATA
>JAPMOQ010010798.1:692833-731458 GCA_026543055.1 Argiope trifasciata | reverse complement strand
CACACACACACACACACACACACACACACACACACACACACACACGCACGCACGCACGCACGCACGCACGCACGCGCACACACACAGAAACATACTTTTTGAAGTAGGGTCGTGTCCTGAGAGATTGAATTATTGAATTGAATTTTGAACGTTTTATTTTATCCCAGGAGGCATGATTTATGTACAGGAAGTGTTGAGATTTGCATAAAGGTGAGGGATAATAGTTTTCTTAGTACTTATATACTATGAGATTCTGATTGAGATTTCCTACATATGTTGAGTCAACACAGACAAGGGATCTTTTAAAAGAATTTGTTTATGTCAACAATTTTTTATCCCTTGACTTGGAATGTGGAAACCGTGGAAGGAATTCATTTTGTACCATAACAGATGTGCAATTTACTGAGCATAAACGCAGAAACAAAATTCTGATGAGTTTTACTTCATAAAAGTACTTTTCTTCTTCTATCGAATGGAACGTTTTAATGGATACCACTCCACTCTTCAACGAATATATATTCCAAATTAGAGATCTTTAGATCAAATATCTGGTTTGTAGAGACACATAATTCCCCTCTACTATATGGAGTATTTACATAATTTGATAATTTTCTATTACTGTGCTTATTGATAGTCACAATAGTTAAGATTCGCTAACCGAATAATAGATATACTCAACAGATCGATCAACTCGAATTGAAAGGGGACGTCCGAAGTAATGAACCATGTGTAGTATTGTTACTCCCTCACGCAGAGGATGATTCTTTTTACATCCTTTTCTGCTCACGTTACAAATGTTTCCATTAGTTACTTTCGAAAAAGCGCTGACAGAAAGCAAAATACAAGATCGATTGCCGGCAATCGAAAGGGACAGTCAATAACTATTTATAATGCTGTTGCCACCCATGGCGATAATAATACAGAAGGACAGTATTTCTGGTCGAAACTGAAAAGAAATAGAAACTTGGGCTTGTCATCCACACAGTAAACCAAGATAAATGACTAGTTTCTTTTCTTACAATTGTCGTGATTTATTTCGCCTTTTTATCTCTGTTTACCTGTTTGCATGATTCTGCGAGGGAGTAAGCAGCTTTATTTTGCTGTTATCTGTACAGAGAATGTTCCAAAGAAAAATGCAAAAATGAAAATAAATAAACATTTGAATTATAAACACTTGTTTTGGTGATAACTCGTATCAAATTTCACAGATTTAAGTCATTGCGGTTTTGAATTTTCTCGTTTATACATGCATGACGATGTGCAGGCCGACTGATGGTTAATTACTTTCCAGTTTGATAGTTAGTCCAATAGAGATTTGATAAGTATCTAGGCTTAGATCCTAAAACAATATTCAGTTAATTTAATCTATCTGATTCTTTATGTTTTATAATTATTGCGATTACTTGCACTGAGACATCCATGATTTTTTTTTCATTGAACTACTTTCAAAATTTGATAGAAACTATAAATCAGAGGCAAAGATCTCATACTAAAGATTTGGTGGGCAGATTTGTTCAGGATGTGGACTTTTTCTAATTTTTTCAAGGTATTGCTTGAAAGTGTGGCACCAGTGGAGTTGATCTACAATATTTATAGTAACTTAATTGCAAATACGGAATGCGTATTTACCTATTTAATTACACACATATTAATAATTTCCAAAAATATAATAATAACAAATGATGCATTTAATATCAAACATTCTAAATATATGTAAAATAAATTATTATTTTTTAAATTTAAAGTTAGTTTTTGTAGTTATTATTAGCAGGAAACTTCGACTACATACTGTCCGCCACTATGTCAGTCAGAATGTAGCGTCTAATATTTACAAATTCATATAGAAAATGTCAATACAAGTATTTTGATATAATTGTAACAGTCTAAACAGTCTATGGGGCTATTTTTATGGACTGTACTCGTTATATATCAAAATACTCATTTTGATGTGTTCTATCTAAATTTGTAAATATTAGACGCTGCATACTTTGTGGAACACCTTGTAATTGCTAACTGCTAATCTTGCACTGGATTTTAAGTGATCATCTGTGAGATGGGAGCGATATGTTGTCTTAAAATAACAGTTTTGAATTCGTCTGGCAATTCTGTAGATCAAATCCCATCAAACATTTATGGTGCTTTGTAAGGAAATATGCGAATAAAATGGACTGATACGCTAAGAGAAATATGATTGAGGATGTTATAAAAGTTTAGTTACATGTTGGTGACATCATAAAGGTAAGTTTTAAAATAGTGAAATCCTTGCTAAAAAGTGTACAGGATATCATTAAATCTAGAGAAGGACATATTCACTAATAAATTGCTATACCATGCAAGCAATTGAGCCTATACTAATTAAACAACAAAGTTGAAATTTTTTTTTGTTTGTCCCAACTAATTTGCTCGGTACTGTGCAATGTTCTTAAACATGTTTCATTTATTATGCGTATCTTAGTAAAAGTGGTCACTCCAAAATGTCTTGGTGGTCTACGGATGATAGCGATCGACTTAATCCTTCTCTTTGTACTAAAATTTTGAATGCTGAAGTATTATCTGACTAACTAGTTGCCAATGCCAAGTAATTAACTGAAAGTATTTTTGAGTTATTGTGTTCACCAATTAGTATAGCAATAGAGAGTTAGAAACAATACCAAAAATTGTTTTTCAAATTCAGGGTGATCTGAAACTTGGATTTCACTTTTTTCTACTGGATAAGGAAACTCAAAATTTCGAAAGTTTGAATTTTTTTGGCGATTACAATTTCTTATTTAATCCACCAAATATTTATCTATCTGCTCTTCTTTTCTTGCAGTTATCGAGTTTACTTGTATTCAGACTGAAAGACATTTTCTAAATGTATTTCTTTCAAAATTCGATAAAAACCTACAAGTCCATATCAAAATTTCTTCCGTCTAGCTCAAGGCTGTTTCGTCGTGTTCACTGATAGATAGATTTGACATGACCCCCAAAATATATTTTCCGAACTTAGAGAGGTCTAAAACTTGTAAATTCATTAAAATCCCGAGTTCGAATTTTTTTGAAGATTGCAATATTTTTTCTATGCTTCATATATGAAGGGGGGCGGGCTTTGAACTACCAAATATGAATTGTTTTATTTGGTAGTTCAAATTTAAAGTTTTATTTACAATAGTTCATATGAAACAATTGATCTGTTGAGTAATGTCTTCTAACTGAAAATAACACTATTAGAAAATTTTAATTAGATTTTGGCACTATTTTTTAAAAGTTTTTTTGTGCATTTTTTTTTCTTATTTTCACAAATTATTAAGAATATTTTTAAATATATTTAGAATAACACTGTTTTTTCTGCTTTTGGATTTATAATCGAAAATTATGATGAAATTAAACTTATATTTTCTGTTCATGTTATCTCCTATACGATTACTATTAAATATTAAAAGTAAATAAAGATGCGAAAAATCGAATCTAAAACATTATCATGTTTTTATGTTTCAGAATAGAGGTAATGTTCAGAGGAGGTAAAACTTTATCACGTTTATATGCTTCAGAATAGATAAAAAATTTTTACATTTTTGAAGAAACTTTTATTTTTATAAAGCAAATATTTTAATGAGGTTAAGAAGAATAAATGAGTGAAACTAGTTTTTTTTTATTTATTGCTTAAAATACTAACTATGATCAAACCAGTTTTTTTATATAAGTTTTAATATTAAAAAAAATCAATTGGTATTATTCAAGAATTTCTAATTTTTTTTTTGTTTGCTGATATTCTATACCTTTTATTATAAGTTCCGTCAAACGAGAAGCAGTTTTTCCGCCAAACAATTTTTCTTCCAACATTTCATCATAAATTCTTCTTCGATTAATCATAAAATATTCAGTTCACTGAGCAAGGCTGTATTCATAATTCGTCCATTAAATATTCATGTCGAGGCCATTTTCAAAGACGGGTCGCCAAATCAATCATTTGTCATCAGTTTTTAGAAGGGAAAAAATAATGAGTTTATTCAAATTTTTTTAACTTTGTTTTTTGGCATCATGCATTTAAAAAATTTATGCAGTTCGCAATAATTATGCAGAAGAAAAATATTCTTCATTTTCACAAGATTTTTTTTTTTGAATGAATATAATATTTGCGACTCCATTTTTTGCTGGAGAAAATTTTTCAAGACACGTTAACTCAGATATAAATATGTTGTGTAGAGGGACGTGACTCTATAACTTCCTTATGAGGTAGATAAAAATAATAAACGAGTTTCAGGAACAGTAATTTAATTATTTTCTAAGTTCCACATTTCACAAGACAAAACAAATCAGAGGGGAAAAAAAAATGCACAACGGATTCTAAAAACCCATCAGGCTTTTGCGCTTGCGTTAGGATGAGTTTGTTAAAATAGGGGTGAGATGAAAGGAAGGGATATTTACATTTAACAATAAAATAAACTCAGATTACGAGCAAACTGAATTTAAAAAATATGACCAGAAACGCCTCGATATCGCCATACACGCAAACAAAAAGTATCTAATGGGGCGAAAATAAAGGTAAATGAAAGAAGAAATTCGTAAATAAAAGAAATTCATCCTTTCACGTCTCTCTTTTTAATGAGACAGAATCCTTTAATGAGAAAAAGTAATCGTCTCAGAATATCGAAACAAACGACAACCCAGTAGAATGCAGTCTGATAATGACCTCCAAGAAGAATAATCGGAAATATATCTTGATGTTAATAAGATAACGCCATCTATTATATCAAAAGAGAAGCTTCTAGAGTTATCTAACCTCTGCAATTGTATTTATAGACGATTAGATATTTTCGGCTACCATCTTTTCCCCTCTCAATACTGGCTGTTTCAACAATTGAACTATTAATGTAGGATTATTTTATTGAAAGTTTATAGAAAACTATAACTATAACTATTTATTTGAAACTTTATAGAAAAAATGTAAATTTGATAAAAATTAAAGTGATTGTAAATAAAATCGTGTATATATTGCGAAACAAAAGTGGAAGCACATTTGAATTAATCTTCAAAGAAAGCAATTTCTTTATTTTAATTTAAAAAGCAAATAAAAATATGGAATTGAATGACTTGATGAAACAACGAAATGAATTTGAATTTAATAATAAAGATAAAGTCATTGTTACAGATTGTGTATCAAGTTAAATTTAACAATATAATTAGAGGAAAACATTTGCAAAGAAAAATCATTAAAAAGTGCATTTTTTGTTTTAAATGATTCAAATATCGTATTTGAGAGATAATGTTTTCTAGAATATATAGCTACAAAACACAAAGAGTTTCCTTAATTTTTAATTAATTTTTTTTATTTTTATAAAAGTTTGATAGTGACCTTTAACTTATTTTGAAGAACATGCTTGATAAATTTCATAATTACCTAACTATATTATTGGTGTTGATTTGTATGAAAATATATACATATAATAATTTTATATGCGCAAATAGAATGATTTTTCATATTTTATTAAAATATTTGTTTGATATAGTATGCAAGAAATTAATTTAATTATTTAATTTCTTTTGGAAATTACATGCATATCTATAAAAAGATTTAAAAATTCTATTTTTTTAATTATAATAAAAAATTTTAAAAATGCAGCTGTCAGGTGTTGTCTCTACTCTTTTTTTTTATACTTAAGTTCGCCTCATTCTAATTTTATTTTTATTCTTTTAAAAATAGAAAGTTATTTACGCAGGGTGTTATTTTGGAATTTAATGTAGGTTTCGTTAAAAGTAATAAAATGTAAATACATGACAGAAAATGTTGGGACTTTTCTGTTTTATCATACATTTTAGCATTCTGTCATTAAAAGTAACTGTAAAAAAATTTAACAATTTACAGAAAATTTATAAAGAAAGTGAATAATCAAAGATAGCTTTACAAACAAATTTTAATTCGTTAAAGAATTAAAATTAAACTATCAAAGATCTAAAATAAACAAGTATTGAAAATCTTTATTTTTGACTTAATATTCTCCACCATAATTGATTCATACGTTTAAATTCTAGATAATCATCACAGCATTTTTAGCGGTATTATTTTTATTGAGATACGTTACAATAGTTTATAAAAGAATGATAATTATATAAAAGATTTTTTCATCAGGGTGCAAGTTTTAATTAATAGATTTAAGGTTTTAAAAAGTCTTTTTCGAAGATACTCTATGTAAATTATATTATAAATGTTAGGTCCATTTATATTTTTATATAAATGAATCTAACATGTATCCATCCACTCATAAAACATTTATTATATACTAAAAGGCACATTCCGACTTTTCGAAACCAGCTAAGGCAGAGACGAGAACTCCCCCTTTTTTAACGGAAAGTTTCCAGTTAATTTCAAACCCTTTTGACAAGATCAATTGTTTCCTTTCCTTCTTAACTGATAGCACGCGCCACATACCCCCTCCCCTCCACCGTCAGAGAATCTGAATATCTTTTGTTGAGTTTCCGCTTAAGTGGGCGCGTGGCCGTTGTTGTAATTGCTATATCCATTTATCTCCTGCGTCCTCGGATAAAAAGAATGTCTCAACCTTTTCTACCCAGAAACGCAGGTGTGAGATTCTGAGTGTGTCACTTGTACCGCCCTTACCCACCTTTTCTAACTGACCATTCAATACCTAAACGCTGGCATGTCCACTTTCTGGAATGCGCAGCTGCTGTCTTGTCATGCCAGCGAAAGAAGAGTCCTGCTGTCTTGTGAATAGAATACTCCCATACCCACATGGTGTTCTTTTAGGAATATTGTAAAGAATAAATCCACTCCTTGAAAGCAACAGGATGGATCTCATTTTAATCATGGTATACAGTAGGATGATCCTCCCCTAGAATGTCACGCTTTGTTATAGGAATGAACGCATACGGTGTCCAATATAAGATGACAACGGGTAGTAAATAGGTACATTCATACTAAGCGCATTGATGCTGTTTCTATCTGGTTGCATGTTTAAATCTTGAAGAAGATTAGAAGCTAGAATGCATTGTTTGTTAGAAAAGCTGTTAAACAAGCTGTTTGAAGGTAAACATGAGAATATAAGAAAAGTCATATTCAGTGTCTTGTACAGTAAAAGATAAACTACTCACTGTTTGGCATAGAAGAGAAGTCAAATGCTAGAAGTCAAAAAAACATTGTGAAGAATATAATTTAACTCTTGAGGCATATATGATGGGTCACATTTTAAACGCTGTATACAAACAGAGGATCTACCCCAAGAATGCCACTCTTTGTTATATGAATGCATGCAGTTGATGCCTGTCACATGAATACGGCGGGTGGTAAATTTACCTTTCCATGCTAAGCGGATTAATGCAGAGTTAATCTAATTCTATGCCTGTGATGAGAAAAGGATTAGTTGGCATGTATTTTTTGTTGAAATTGTTCGAGACACACTTTTTGATAGCAAACGTGAGAGAATAAGAAAAAGTTGAAGTTATAAGTATGCAGAAAAAGGAGTTGTAACTTGAACGACAAAATAACATAAGTTGGTTGTTTGACACAGAAAAAGGAGTCAAACGTTGCACAAAAGAGGCTTTTGTGGTTTCCTGAAATAAAAGATGAATGGTGAGTTAAAATATTTGGGACGAGGAAGCACTTTTAATAATAGAAGAAGAGTTTAAAAGAATGATTTTATTATTATTTTATTTCAAAAGACTTTTAAGCTAGAGATTTGAAACAGAATAAGTACATATTTCTTTTTCCATGAAACAGAAATATGTACAAGCGTCATAGTTCAAAGCATAGTTCATTTTATTTCTTTTAAATGGTTGGTTATTTTCACAAAGGAAAATAATTAAGGAATGGGCTAAAACTGCATTTTCCTTTAGTTCCAAGATAACTAAAGTAGTACGCAAAAGAAAATGGATAAAAAGTGATACCGACTTGAATTGGAATAACATGTTTTTATTAATCTGTGACTAATTGTTTGAAAAAAAAGCAGGAAAAAAACAATGATTTATTAAAAATTATAATAGTAATGAGTATTAGCCAGATGATATTCATTTATTAAATTGGTCTAAAATCTTAAGTCGTACTCCATCCTAGTTTCTTCCACCCCAAAGCACTCTTAATATAAGCTCTTTTTTTTAGGTATTTTTAAAAATAGATTCAGATTGTTATAAAGGATCAGATTTTCAGATTTTTGTAATGGAAAATAATTACAAAAATAATTTTCATTTATAATATTTTTCTAAAATTTTGCCAAAAGTCTTTGAATAGAATTCTGGTTTTTACATATCAAGAAATAGTGATTCTTTTCTTAGTCAGCAATATTTGTTTTAGAAAATTTTATTTTGAATCTTGAGGGTTTTTTTCCCCGTAGAATTGGGTCAGATGTAAGGAAAACACATGCAGCCAGATGTAAGAGTTAGTTCCCTAATTGAGAATAGATTTAACTTATATAATTAACTTATTAAATATTAATAATTTAATGTATTAGATATAATTAAGAAAGCTTAATTATTATAAAGAGGATTGATTAATTTTGGTAATGAATTTGAAAACTCTAATAAAGCCCATCCAAAATTGTTATGCTCTTTAAAGAAAATCCTCTTTTAACAAAATAGAAATAACCAGCCATTGGTTATTGATATATTCACAACAAGTTTCTACTTCTTCGTTTCAGAAAAGCAATTATTAATTTTAATTTACAATTTGAATAGATTATTCTTTTATTGAACTCAGCATCTCTGGAACCATTCTTCCCAATAAAAAATAGCTCAAGATAATTAACAGTTATTTGAATTTAAGATAAAATTTGAAAATGAACCATAAAAAGCCAAATACCATTTCAGTAATTTATTATATTTTTATATTTATTTATTTATATCGTATTATAAGTGAAAGCCGAAAACAGCCATGATAATTTTTTTTCTGAAATTCCTATACCATAGATAATTCTGATAAATTTATTTATCTTAATGGTATTTGATAAAAATGTATTTTTTAGTATGTGATAAATAAAATTGCATCTATATAATCAAAGAAAATAAACATTTTTACAAAATAAGCTATTGCATATTTTGGTGATCAGTGTTACTGTCAACATATTTGAGCACAGGAAAGAAATTACCTACAAAATGAATAAGCCCTTATAGAGGGATGTTACAACACAATGTTCTTATAATCGAAAGGACAAAAATTGCAACAATTCTTCAAAATTATGAACCCTATTTTGATAAATAAAGCTGCTTTTATGACTATTACTTTAAACCAAAAACTTCTATTAAGGATGCCTTCCAACAATATAGATTTACTCAATGAGTTTCAATTTGTAATTATCAAAATTATGCAAGCAGCTGCAATTTTAACAAAAATTATCTAAAATACAAGTTAAATGTTTTCTTCAGGGAAGGAAATTTAATAAGTAAATGAAAAAATTTCTTGGAAAACACAATAACTAGTTTTCTATTTCGGTCAATGAAAGACAGAATAAAAACTAGAGCAATTTGTTTTTGCTTCTTGGAAAGTAATTAAAGTAACCGACATTCAAGTTTTGCTATAAGTAGTTCAGGATGTTTTAAATATAAAATGATACGCTCACATATCATACTAAAGCACAAAAAAAAGAACAAATACAAAATTCTTGAATGCTTCTATGGCCTCTGTGGATAGTTTTCTTTTTTAACAGTAATTATTTCATAATATATTCATATCTAAAGTAGCTATAATTATTAAGGTAATATTAAAGTTCTATAACTTCTAAATACTTGGTTTCTTTACGTCCTCGCAAACAATTGACGCTTTCTTTTTTCGAGGTGTAGATTATTTTCATAGTAAAAATTTTCTATCAAATAATAAACTATTCCGAATAAAACTAATATTTTCTATTAAAAATATACATTTTTTGTTTTTCAAATTTCCTCTCTTACTTTTCTTAAAAATTCTGGTAATGATATAATCAAAATTTCAAGTCTTCCTTAGCGTCATTGAATAAAGTAATTTCCTCAGAAGTTATTACATTCTGAAATCCTAACAAAAACCATGTTAGCGGTTCATGATTTATCCAGAGAGCTTTTCAGATGCTTATTGGTTATACGTTATTTATACTTTGACGCAAATCTTAAAATTATAATTACAATAATTCTATGCCCGAAACACAGTAGAATATATTTGCGAAGTTATTAAATTGTCATTTGCATATCTATCAATGGTTGATTTTAATTACGTATTACAGGCTCAATTCCAACATACCACTTAGAGATGTAGAACTTTTCGAACAACAAAACTGTAGGAAATAAAAGATATAATGTTGCATTTTTGCCATTGAAATTATTACATTCCAAATAATCTGCAGTGGAAAAGAATGTAATTTCTTTGTTTTTGACAATGCAGCTTAAGAGTTTTGAACAATAAATCTCATATTTTTATTAATATAAACAAAAGAAGAACAAAGATAATTTAATTATCTTTGACTAAAATTGCATATTTTACTTGTTAGAAAATAATATATATTTTCATTCATATTATTTATTATATGCACGTTAATTTACATAAAATTTTTATGTGATAAGTTAAATCTAAAGATGTTTTTAAATTTAAGAGACAAAAATTGAAACACAATATATGCCAAAGTTATTCAAATCTTTTGAAAAAAGAGTATTTTAGCGATCTTATAATGGCAGTAGTATTTCCAGCGATATTCTAACGCTATACACTGAAGTGACAAAAGTCATGGGATAGCAATATGCAAATATACAGATGGCAGTAGTAACGCAGCGAAAAAGTATAAATGCGCAGTTCGTTTTCCAGAGCTTTCATTTGTGTTCAAGTTATTCATACGAACAGGTTTTTCGTGATTTATGGCGGCACGACGAGAATTAACAGACTTTGAACATGGAATGTTAGTTGGAGCTAGACGCATGGGTCATTCCATTGCGGATATCATTAGTGAATTCAACATTCCGAGATCCACAGTATCAAGAGTGTGCCGAGAGTATGAAATTTCAGGCATCCCATCCCATCATGGACAGCGCAGTGGGCGACCACCTGCACTTAACGACCGAGACCACCGACGTCTGTGTAGAATGGTCAATGTTAATAGACACGCAACACTTCGTCAAATAACTGCAGGAATCAATGTAGGACGTACGAGGGACGTGTCCGATAGGACTGTGCGGCGAAATTTGTCTTCCTTGGGCTATGACAGCAGAAGACCGACTCGAGTGCCTTTACTGACAGCACGACATCGCCTGCAGCGACTCCCCTGGGCTCGTGAGCATATCGACTGGTCCCTAGACCAGTGGAAAACCGTGGCGTGGTCAGATGAGTCACGATTTCAGTTGTTACGAGCTGATGGTAGAGTTCGAGTGTAACCCCACGAAGCCATGGACCCAAACTGTCAGCAAGGCACTGTTCAAGCTGGTGATGGCTGCATAATGGTGTGGACTGTTTTTACATGGCATGGACTCGGTCCTCTGGTGCAACTAAACCGATCATTGACTGGAAATAGTTATGTTCAGCTACTTGCAGCCATTCATGGACTTCACGTACCCACACAACGATGGGATTTTTATGGATGACAATGCGCCATGTCACCGGGCCAGAACTGTTCGCGATTGGTTTGAAGAACATTCCGGACAATTCCAGCGCATGATCTGACCACCTAGATCGCTCGATATGAATCGCATCGAGCATTTATGGGACATCATCGAAAGGTCCGTTCGTGCCCAAACTCCTGCACCATCCACACTTTCACAATTATGGACGTCTATACAGACAGCATGGCTCAATATTCCTGCAGAGGACTTCCAACGACTTGTGGACTCCATGACACGTCGAGTTGTTGCACTTCGCCGGGCAAAAGGAGGATCGACACGATATTAACAGTCATCCCATGACTTTTGTCACTTCAGTGTATATCATTTTAAAGATAATTCAGTTAAGAATGTAATTCTTTAAATTATGTCCAATTAGCTTTATTTTTTAAAATTATTTGGAAATAAACAGAAAAAAGGAAACAGGTATTATTTCAGTTCTTTAGATATAAACTTTATTCATTTGAATATAGCCAATAAGCAGGATTGTTTTGACAATCAATAAAATGTTATTTTGATTTTAGTAGAATTCATTTATTGCTACCACATTTGGGAGCAGGAAAGTGGTCATTCACTTGTGTGCTTTGTGATTTCTATAAAAGTAATTACTTTTTTGCATATTCTTCCATTTTGTGAGTTGACAAAACCTTAAAAAAAAAAGAATTCAATGGCATTAAGATTTAGTTCGTTAAAAAAATATAAAGTTTTACTACTGCATGAGCAAAAGCTTAGTTATGACTAAACCAATAGGGAAATAATGGGAATTTAGTTAAATATTAAGTGGTATTTCTAATTTTTTCAAGGAATAAAAGTAAATTCAGTCAGTACCAAATTAAATTAGTAAAGATAGTGTACAGCATTATGTGATGTTAGATTAATTAAAAGGCTGTGTTTGCACTGTAAAGGAAAACTATATGAGAGCAAAGTAAAATAACGTCATATAGTGTGAATAATATATGATAACCAAAATTTAAGACAATTTCTTTTTAGGAGAGTAGACACTCTGTTTTTTCTAACACAATTTTTTTTTATTTTTCAAATTCAACCAAATAATTTTCTATTAAAAAATTATTAATAATATGTCAGCTCCAGAATTAAAGAATAGATAAAGGGAAAAGAATTATAATTATGTTTGGTATTTGAATACATAAAATGAATTCGTTTTTTGCTCTTGAAAAGCTGCCAAAACTATAGTTTCATATAGTTTTCCTTTACCTGCCTCCTCCAACCAAAAATTAAGAAATTTAATTACAAAAGGTTTAACAAGATGCAAATAGAATTCAAAATGACGACTTATCACATTGGATTTATCTCGACTCATTATTATTTTTTTCATTTCATAAGAAAAGCTTTAGTTGGTGACAACAACTAAGGCTCATATGACTGAAAACTTCTTTTATAAGAAATTTTTTGTATGTTTCTTAAAATGTCCGAAAAAGGTTTAAAGCATTTTCTTTTTATTAAAATTTTTTCTAAGAAAACTTGTAAGTAAAGTCTGATGCATGATGACTATTTTAGACACTATTTCGAAGGCTTTCGAGTAGACATTGTGCTGCCATCTAACGAAAAAATTATAAACCAATTTAGGAGCAGGAATAGTGCTGCCATCTATTAACAAGTTACATTATTATTTACTGAAAACACATAAATAAATGTGAGATATACAACACCAAATTAAACAAAAAAGTTTATTGAAGTGAAAATTTTAGACCCGGTGAGAGTGTTTCAAATAGAATGTATCTTTCTTGTAATTATTAAAATATTATGAGGTTTCTAATTTCCATTGATGAGTTTTTTTTTTAGAACTTCGGAAAGAAAAACCTTTAAAATGAAAATTAGTGTACAAAAATAGACAGAGGAGTTATTTTGAGCAAAATACGATGTGAGATTCATTCTTGTTTTAGTCTTTAAATGTTACTAAGGTTTTTATAAATGATCTCGGAATATGTATTGTTGAATTATTAAATAACATAATATCATTAATCCCATGTTTCCGACAGACGGCAGCACAAATTTTCGATTTGCTTATTTGTTTTGTATTCCAGAAGAATTTCAGTCTATTATATACGGAATATAAACAAGATCATAAAGTAAGATTAAAAAAAGGGCGAGTAGGAGAATAATATTAAGTATTAATGAAAAGCTTTTTTTTTTTTTTTTTTGAAATCTCAAGGAACCTTTAAATGGAGCCATTTGTCACAATTCTTCTGCAATCAAAATAAAATGTTGACATAATGAGTACATCTAATTTTCTATCCTCAGACTAAAAGAAATAATGATTATATTTGAAATTGGAAAAAATCAGCGAATAAAAATATAATCCTTATATTTAAATCTATTAAAAATAAAATTAAAATCACTGCAACAAACAAAATTCCGAAAAAAAATTTGGACAAATTAATATAATACTACTGTAAATATTTTTCCCTTAAAAATTCAAGATGTATGAAATAATAAGAATAAAAGTACACATACATTTAAATCAGGTAAAAGAAATGTAATAAATAATGTTAATATCAAATCATTATAATCTAAATTCCTAAAATTATTATAAAGTTAATATCAAATTATTATATATGTAAATTTTGGAAGGAAATAAATGAATAACTCGTGAGACAATAACTTTTAACTATTGAATAGCTATAATGGAAACAATTAATAACAAGTTTTTATATATTTCATATTAATAGAAACCAAATATATAATCGTTTCAGAAAACTCAAATTTAATTATTCTTATTAATTAATGCAATGATTTTTGATATTTTACTTTTATAATTCTTAATTATTGTTCAAAAGTATGCTTGTTTCTTGTTTGAACTATACTTGTTTCGAAAGTGATACTTCTATCAGTATAATTTCTTAACCAATAGTCATAATTATACAGACATCTGACGATTAAATTCCACTTTTGCCGATACCACATCATTTGACAAAATTATTTTATTACAAAAGTTAAATATATATTTGAATATTTAAATATATATACCATGAGGTTGGCACAATATGGCGAGAATTGGTTTTTGCGCCAAAAAAAATCCACAAATCCAATCCACAACCTTACGAATTTTTCAGATGTGAACTTTGTAAGATGGTTTTTCAACATATTAATGAATTGGACTCTTATACATAGAAATTTAACTTTATCCGACATATGATTAAACTAAATTCTTATTTGACTCATTTGAGATTGTTGCCTTTGTACCAAACGAATTTTTTTGAGATTTTTATAATCAAATTTCAAATAAAACATGAAAATTAACCCTCCTTTTATCTTTAAGTAAATGGTAACTCAAAGTACAAATGCCATTCCAATGAAGAAATCGAAAGAGGAAATAAATTTGATGATGAAATACAAAAGATATCTAAGAGTAAAAATGGAAATGAGTTAAATCTGCGTCAACAATTACATGAATAACACGCATTTTTCTAACGCGGCATCGCATTATCCTCTGAAAGGTGATGAATGATAAGAAAGTAAGGGTTATCAGAGAAATGATAGGGTAAGAGTAAATTTTCAAACACTTTTTAAAATTTATACAGAGCAAACATGATAAAAGAAAGAGATAGATAAAATTTTTTATAAATTTGAATTTTTACCCTGTATTCAGAGAATTACCGATTTGTGACCAATTTCCCTCGAAGGTAAATAAAATTAAAGAATACAGATATGCATTAAATATTTCATTACATAATACTAAAAAGGACGATTTAGATGTAATTTAACTTCCGGGGGGCACTTCTTAATTGGGAAGGAGATGCTTCTGGCAGGGTTTTCGGTGAAGCAGCACCTATTTGTCCAACATGTCGCACTGATTATAATGTCAAGCACATTTTGGTCGAGTAACCTTCATTTAATTCGCATCGCCAGAACTTCTTTCATTCATTTTCTGTAACCATGAATGACTTGTGGGTGAGAAACTCCATCCAAATATTTTCAACTATTTAAAGGTTGTTGATTTTTTTACACGCATTTGATACTTTTAAACTTCACTCCTTGTTTTATGAATTACAATATGTAATTCCTACTTCCAAATCATTGTATATAATTTATTCTCTAAATATTAATTTTTATGAACTCATTGTTATACATATATTATCAGTGCTTTAGGTTGCTACACTTTTGATAATTAATTCATTTTAATTCATATGTCTGGTGCAGTATAAGTAAGGATGGCTCTTGCTTCAAAAAACCAAACCAAAACCTTAACTTAAAGCCTGACATGGTGGTTGGATCTGGCCATCCGGGTAGGAGATTTGGCTTTTCCTATTGAGGGCGGGACATACTTCCAACGGGAAGGGCTATACCGTGGCCAGTGATGGCCCTTAGGACTCAACCATAGTTTCTGCAAATGTTGCTGCAGCGGCGGTACTATCTATCAGTATTTACTATTTCCAAATGCCTTCGGGCAGGACGGAGAATCAGTAATATGGCTTAGATGCAATTTGCACATTTGTAAAATGTAATTTGAATATCGCTGCAAAATAGTTCAGCTCTTCATCTTGAGGGGGTATATATCTTTCATGCTACATATTTTAAGCTTACCTCTCTCTGGGGGAGGGGGCACGTCAAAAGTGAGGGCCGTTGTGGCTTGGTGATAAGTTCCGGCTACGGAACAGGAGGGTTTCAGGCTCATGACCCGATTTCACGAAAGAGCCGTCGAGTAAATGGGTATGGCACACATTAAATTCATCCTGGCCAAGAGCTATCCCGCTGGCGTGGGATGGAAAGGAGGACCTCGTCACCTGACTGGGGTTCAAAATTAAGAGGTCCATCTCAAAATAGCCTAAGTATTCTTTTAAAGCAGGGAGTTAATATAACTAAACTAAACTTCAAAAATGAGGACGTGAAGCTTGCAGTATGGTGTTTGGTTCTCGCCACCCTGCTAGAGACAAGGGTTTGTTACCTCTTATATAGGGAAGGCTTGTATCGCAGTCAGTGATAGTCTTTAAGAATCAACCATAGTTCCCATTATTGCTGTCGCTGTGGTCCGGTCATTCAGTTTTATCTGTATGTCTACAAGCGGATCGGAGTAGTCAATAAGGAAGATAATTATTAAAGAATTACGTCAAAGTTATTTAATAATCTGATTTCTGATCTTGTAAGTAATCCTTTCACTGGATTTCCCTCATAATGAAGGATTACTGACTGAACACAATCCAGCAATGCCTGCAAATTGCAGGAAATTGTTTAAATCTGAAAAGGGTTTATTGCCTTGAAGTGGAAATATCAATTATTTCGCATCGAAATCTAGAATCTAGAATCTAATACTGAATTAATGTTATGAGGAACATCCTTTATAATCAATATTTTCCTCAAAATGTTAAATTGTTTAAGAAAATTTATCAATGAGCCAAATAATGTTATAATGTTTATATTGAATTCAAATCATCCTAAATGTATAAGTAGGGAGGGATATATTTTTTACATTTCATTTGTACTTTATATATTCTCACCCAAAAGAGGGTGTTGTTCTAATTACTGTTACCATTTTTTGAACTTCAGTATCGAATTCTTAACCACTCCGTATTAGCAACATAATGCAATAAGATGTCAGAAAATTCGTTTTATGTAAAAAAATTTACATGCATGATTGAACTTTATAATTTTGCAGCTTAATAAATTTATTATTGATTAATATCATCTAAAAATAATTCTGTTCAATTTCGGCTACATACTAGCTAGACTTATGGTAAGTATAAAAAAAAAGTTCAATAAGGAGGACTCCCGCCCGCTAAGACATTATTGTAACTGTTCTCTAATCACTTGTATGTGATCTCACCCATATACTTCCTCACACTTTTCAAACCTTAAAAATTTTCAAACATTTCCATAAAGTTTAATATTTAGTCCTTTAGTCCCTTCAATTCATTTCTGAAGTTTAAAATATTTAAAGAAGTTTCAACAAATGCGTGTTTTTATTAAACTGCTATTCTTCCAAAACTTTAATCTTATAAACAAATAAGTTTTATAAATGTACTTATATTCTTATTTGCTATAAAAGAACGTTTTATGTATAATTATTACTTCTTTTAATCCTTTCATATATTAAACAGTTATATATTCATATATAACTTTTCAAATTATTTGTTTTATTTGGTTCCGAATCTCAGAAGTTTTCACAACGGATGTTATAAATTTATAATTATAAACATTCAACCATTAAAACTTAGGTAGTCACACTAAAGCATGCATTATATCTATTAATACTGAAAGACTCAATACATCCTTTTAAAGAAACTAATCAAGAGGGTTGAATATCATTGCAAAATCTCCTTCCCTTTTTGTTAAGTGATTAATTGAATATCTATGACATGTATTTTCTTCATTAGATATGATCACTCTGATGAATTAGGGAAGATAGGAAACTATTCAGAGAACTCTGGAAAAGATGTCTGATAATACATTCACTTAGCAACTATTAATTTAGTGGAGTACTCTTTTGTATAAGTGAAAACAAGCTGTTGTTGCTGATGATAAAGTCGTGTCCGTGTTTCCAAGCAAAGAGGGTGCAGAAGCTTCTGGGGGAAAAGACTTCTGTGCGCCCAGAAATTTGAATTCTAGCATATAAAGATGACACACACATTCGCTTGGAGAACACTTTTTTACAGAGGGGTACATTCACATGTCTCACAGAGAAATCACAGATAAAGAACCATGCGCGAACCAGGATGTTCAGATCATGGGGAAGACACGCTACCCCTATGCCTGGACGGCGGCAAACACGTTGTTATTAAGAGGGTAAGGAATTATACATTTCTTTGAACGATAAAATTATACTTTATAGTATTCTGAGATACCTGAATTCAAATTATATTGAGAATTGGAGAGTAAAACATAAAAAATACTGTTGATAGATTTAAGAACAGTGCACTTTCTCTATATAACAAACGGGAACTTTTTGAAATCTTAATAAAATATTTTATTTCTTAAAATATATTTGTATATTCCTTTTGCTGATTATTTCTTCACTCTGCAAGGTTTTCCCATTATGAAAATTTTATTTTTAAGCCTGGTAATTCACTTTTCACTCTATTTTTTACTTCATTATAATTTTTCATTATTATTCATCGGATCACAAGGAAAATGGATCACAAAATATTCTGTAATTTCAAAAAAAAAAAAACATTAATAAATATATTTAGTTATAATTTTAATATGAAAAATTTATTAATGTTGGCAAACAATATTTTAATCCTATTAATCTAATCCACTTTTGCCGGCGTCCTAACTTAGGTGTAGCGCGTCTTCCCAGTGATCTGGGCGTCCCTGGTTTGAGTCCTGGCCCGGATATGGTTATTTTTCCCTTGTGTTCTGTCTGTGAATGAGTTTCCTTGTAAAAAGGGTTTGTGTGTATCATCTTCATTTGAGCTAAAAGTCAGCCATGCCTTCGGGTGCACAGGGGTCTTCGCCCTCAAAAACTACTGTGTTCCCTTTCCGTGTTGACACGACATCATCACCATGTAATTTTTTAAATAAAAGTATATATTATTCTGAATAGGAAATAGTGAAAAAAATATTGAAATATTTGAATAAAAAATACGACATTATTTAAACTGCTTGGTTCAAAAGAAGTCATTTTTTTAATATAAAAGCATGATACACCAGTGAAATTTAAAATGATTCACATTTAACTTTTAAAAACAGTTGAACATAAAAATTTAAATTTCGATAGTGCATTACATATTTCTTCTACAGGAAACCATTTATCAGAGATTTAGATTTTGATGTATTTATTTGCCAAATCGTGTGACATTTTACAGCATAAAATACTGAAATCATAATTCTTTTCTTTTTCCCTTAGTGAGAGGAATAATACTCTTGAAATAATTTTGTCAGACGTCGGCCATGTATTCGATATTAGAGTTTCCTCAACTTATGATTTTTTATAAATTGATGAAACACCAAAAAAAAAGTTTTTAGATTTTTAAATTTTTTTTTCAGTATGCGAAGGTATTTTTTGTTGTAGTAAAAAATATTCTAGTATCACCTTTTGGTTTTATTTTCACATAATATTTTTAATAAATTAATGGTTTGAGTCAATCATTCTTAAACGTCTTGTTCTTAAAATGGACCTTCAATCATTTAACCCATTGAGTTGAAATCAATTTACATCATTTGAATTTTAAACAACAGGATATCTAAAAAAAATCTGATAAAGGGAAAAAATTTCAGATGCTTAATTATACTGACCTATTCGAAACTGGTTGAATGTATTACAAGCTTAGGTTTAAATTTTTTTTTTTTAATATTCATAAAGCTCTCATTTTCATCAATCCCTAAAAAAATCATTAATTGGAAGATTAACATTCACAGTTACTCTAGGCTTATTACCTGACCAAATTTCCTAGAGTAGGGCTGAATGGAAGAATTATCCGTAGTCAAATAACCTCGAATTGTACTGAAACTCTTATCTACTTTGTATGCTATGCTTTTTCAAAGATATCATTTATCGTATTCTGTGCACCTTCTTGATGATTTTAAGTCAAAGCACCAATAGAATCTCCCATTTCAAAAATGCAATGTTTGAAGATTAGCATATTATTTGCAACATGGTTCGTGAAAATATCACGAGGTTGAAATTGTGACATTAACAGCTAGTCAAAAATATTGACAATGTAGAAATAAAAAGAAGGAACAAAATAAAATACTTTTTAATAGCTTTTCAGTCAAAATGTAGACAATAATGGTATAAAAACTGAAGATTTGAATTAATGTCTTTTTCTATGTTAAATTATTGATTTTTGCACAGTACATATATTGGTAACATCCGAGCGAAAGCCCGTTGAATATTCATAACATTGTTAATAATATTTTTAACCATATTAAGAATTAGTATTATATGACTTGTATATAGCTTTACTGATCTTGTTTCGAAACATATTGATATTATTTTTAAAGAATAATAGGTTTCTCTGTATTAAAAAGGCTGATAATTTATAAATTCTTTTAAAAATAAAAGAATGATAAATTGATAAATTATGTTGTTTTAATATAACAATGTTTATTGGATGACACTCTGCTTGTAAATTACATCATCTGACATTTACGATTAAAAAATTATTTTAGTACATTATTAAACCTATTGCTAATTATATGGTCACATAGTTATTTGATAGTAGGTGTGATAAGTGAATGTTCTTTTTTCCAGACTTTCGACTAAAACAAATGTTTTTACACAATATCAGATTATTAACTAATATTAAAATTTTAATCGATAATTATCTCATCTTTGTACAATTTTATTACCTAATATGAATTAATTAAAAAAAATTAATGTATTTTATAATAATAGTTTCATTATTTTAGTGATGATGATGTGTTAAGTGTTTCCTCGAAAAAGGAGTGCAGTGACTTCTGAAGGTAAAGACTCTTGAGCATCCAGAAAGCAGAAGGCTCACTTCAAGCTCACATGAAGATGACACACACATTCGCTTGAACAATCCCTTTTTACAGGGGGTCTCTCTCACACGTCTCACAGATAGAGCACAGATGAAGAACTACCATGCACGAACCGGGACTCGAACCTGGGAAAGACACGCTAAATTATGCCATGATGCCAGCCATTGTTTCAGTAAATACATTTGTACATGCATTGCTTTGATATTCAAAATATCAATTCTGATATTCAATATTTCTGTGTGTGTTATATTTTATTCCATAAATTAGTAAAAAATACAACTAAGGTATAAAAGGAAACTTTAGTTATCTAGAACATAATCCTTCTACTAGGTGTAAGTCTAGAATTTCACATCTATTTTAATTTTCTAACAATTTTATAACCGCATTTTCATTAACATTTGTTTTCCATCCTACTTATATTTAGTTTTCGATATAAATAATAGGTTGAATGACCCTAAAACAGGTAAATAACCTTCCAAAGATAAGATACGTTATGTGATAAATGCTTGTGACAATAACGTAATTTTATTTCATATATAAATCCGTAATAGATTCGACGAATCAAGAACTATTTCCTATTTTATATATTGATGATGTTGCTTTGCTGAAAGATCACATACTGTTAGCAGAAATAACTTTTTAAAGTTAATATCAAAAATATAACCAATATTATTAATAAATTATTTTACCAAAAATGAAAGCAAACTATTTTTTAAATGGAGAAATGAATTTAGTGACTATTTTGCTGGCTAGTGTGATTAGTAGTTATGTTCTTTTAAAGTTCCTGCAAAAAACATTTAGGTGGAATGATGATCTGCGAAAGAGACATCCAGGACCTTCTGGACTTCCATTTATAGGATATCTGCCATTTTTAGGAAAAGAGCCTCATAAGACCTTCTGGAGAATGAAAGAAAAATATGGAAACATAATTGGGTAAGGTTATTATTATTATTGTTATTAGTTTCATTAAAATTAATACAATTATGATTTCCATTATTATTATTACTTAGTATATTATTATTAATATTATGGTTTCCATTATTATTACTGTTATTTCCATTATTATTACCATTGTTTCCATTATTTTCACTATTATTATCATTACCAAATACTATAGATTTCTTAATTCATACTATAGATTTTGTGGATAATATTTTTGTATCGCATATGAAGAAAATACAATATAAAAAGTATTGCAAACACTAAAAAATTTGATTCTTGGATTTTGGGGAATTTTCAAATTTTTAGACTTTTCTGAGAACGAAATGATAAATGCATTTTTGGAATTATGTCTGTTCTTCTATCAGCGGATGTTATCACTTCGAAATTTCTCGCATACTATCCAATTTTGTCTGATACCCTTTTTTTTCTCTCACAAAACTATGAAGAATAAAACCGCAAAAGCGTGAATCAAACATTTTTTGCTGAATCTAATGTAAGAAAAAGCATTTTGAATGTCTTTTATTGATTGAATAAAATCCTGAATACGGAATTACGAATTTAATTATAAGATTAATTTAAATTTCATTGATTTCATTCATTATGTTTATGAATTTGTTACTTATAGCTTTTGTATGCATACAATAATATAGACTGACAAATGGTCACACATTTCATAGATATGATGTAGAATTTGGTAAGAATCTATATTTTAAATTTTAAATTTATGTACAAAAGGTTATCTATCTAGTTCTTAGCGTTTTAGAGTTACCGAGTTAGATGGACAGACATATATACTATCAAAAATATATTTTTTCGATCTCAGACAAATCAGGAAAATGGAAATCCTTGAAAATTCTCGAGTTCGAATTCTTAGATGATTATAATACTTCTTTTATACTTTGTAAAGGAGAAATTAAAAAGCCAGATAGATAAAATTAGCAAAAAGATTAAGTATTTAAAGTGTAGATGTGTATCAAATCTGGAGTGAAATAAAAATCATTAAAGAACTCCACTACTGTTTTCTCAAAATATGTTCTATACAAGTAGGTAGGATTTTATTTCCAATCTATTTGGCAACTGGAAGAAGGTATTCTGTTTAAATGTGTAACTTCGAGATACAGTTTGCGGTATGATGTAACGTTCTATATATTGCCTTTTATTATCAGAAACTGATATCAATGTGATTAGCAATATCTAGAGATTAGATTAATGATAACTCTTTACAAAACTAAAGCACATTTTCGATTTACACGGGTTCTTAAATAAATGACAATCGTATATCAGCCCTGGAATGGAAGAAAAAATGGTCCTGGGAGAAATTTATAAGCTTTTTACTTTTGGTGACATCAGTTTTACGACTGGAAGTTTATTGCTCACAATTGTTTGTTGCGCTCTTTTCATGCTGATTCATGGAATTGCAAAATGGTATGTCCTGCGAAAAAACTCACCTCCAGGACCAACCGGACTGCCTGTTGTTGGTTACCTACCTTTCTTGGGTAGAGAGCCCCACAAAACTTTCTGGAACTTGAGAAAAAAGTATGGTGATGTTCTTAGGTAAGAGATAGTAGGATTTCTTTTTTCTAAAACGGGGAAGCATTTTCATGTTCGAGATTCAATTGCTCGGATATTTCCTTTCTCGTATACGTAATATAGAAAGAATTTAGTAATTAAAAAATGAAAATTCAAAATTTTGACGACTTTTTGCATTTTAGACATTCCCTGAATTCTAAATTTTTTTTTTAAGAAAATGCCATTTTGTCTGTCTATCTTTGACTTAGATAACTTAAAAACACAACTGTCTATCTCAATGCTAAACAGTTGAAATTTGTTTCACTATTTTTACTCTTAATTACCGATTTGCATCAATTTTTTTGTAAAATATATTCAGGAAAAGTTGGTCTGTCCGGCTGTTTGAATATAAGTTAACATAATAATTATAAAACTAAGAGAGCTGGACAGGTAAGAGTCAGTACACAGATTTAACATCCATAGTGTAAACACATGTCAAATTTTGAGAAAAATACAAATAAAGGTTGACTGTCTATGCTTGTCTGGTACTTTCAGAAATAAGTAAACATGATGATTCAAAAATACAATAATTTAAATGCATCACATCTGGTATGGAAATGTGTGTCTACAACTAAAATTTTGTTCCAATCGGTTGAGAAAAATATGTTTTCGAAATTCTATTTGTGGATTCGATTAACGCATTACAGAGATTAATCACCAAATAATTAGATAAGGACGAGGCGATAGATTCCACAAAAAAGTTAAATTCACGTCAAAAAATATTTCTAAACTATTGTAATGCCATGCCAAGATTTTGTATGATACATTTATTAGGAAGTATGCAAGAAAGATTTGAGGAGACCACTCCCACTTGTTAATTCAAATGAGAAAACAATTGTGTAACTTGAGAATAAAACTGTAAATAAATCTATATGCATTCAATCTAAATTTGTTTAAATATGTATTCAGGCAATGGTATTAGTGAGTACTCTTGTAAAACCATTGAACAACTTTCAGAAATGATATTTTCGAATTTTTCACTAATGTTTAATAGGTTTTATAACTTTTCGCAGTATCATTTTCGAATAATATACTATTGTATAATGCACTTCAAAACTTTTCACGAAATGTTTATTTCAATAATCACTAAGTCATCTGAAATCCTGTCATAAAACTCAGAAATCTTTTTCAATGGATCGAAAAAAAATTATCATATGCATATCATTCGAATACTGAAACTTACGCAAATTATCTGAGAGATACAATAGTCATATCTCCATGTTTATTCAGTATTTCTTCCAAATTTATAAAATTTATTTCCTCTTTTTATCTCTTTCAAAATTTACATACTTGACAATATTTCAGCTCTTTTTTTTTCTTTCGAAATTTTATTCTTGAAACCAGTACGATTATCATTTTCTCTTTTGAAATTTTATTGTTGAAGATAATTCTATAAGATGAGATAAATACGATATCTTGCAACAGCTGGAAGTAGCATTTTAGAATTCGGATTAAACATTTTTTCGCCTTATAAATATACATATTTATGCGATATTCATTAAATTTTTGGAAATTTAAATATTTGAAAGTGGATTTTCTTATTACACTGTATAATGTTTTGTTCTAGCCTGTTTTTTTAAAAAAAAGTAATTTTACTTTATATTTCATGATTAACTACATATATTTTCAATTAAGTTGCAAAGATACTAAAATTATGTGAAAATTTGAATTTGCTGAATTTGAAATTTGAATTTGCTGAATTTGAATTTTCTGAGAGATTTGGAAGTCATATCAATTTGTTATTAGTTATATTAGTCATATCATATTTCTGCTCTTCGCCCAAATTCATAAAATTTAGTTCATTCTTTTAAATATATTTCTTACAAAAATTCCTTTCGACATTTCGGCACTTTTCCTTTCGAAATTAATTCTTGAAAGCGACATGATTCACAAATTTTGTGATTGAAGAAAATTCTTCAGGATGAGATAAATACAATATTTGAAAGTAATATTTTAGAGTTCGTATTAAATAATGCTTTAATTTTTAAACATATACAAATATTTATGTATTTTGCTAGCCTTATTCTTTTAAACTTTTAGAAATCTAAATGTTATTTAAATGTTGATGTTTTTTTTTAAAAAAATTTGTTTTTTATCGTATTTAAAAATTAATTTTTATTCATATTTCATATTCTTCTGAATATAGTTTGAAACAGTTTCAGAGTGGTTATAATTAGGAAAAGTTTTGAATTTACAAGAAAAATGAATCCGATATTTGACTAGTGCGAATCTTTAGATAATGGGCATTCATAAAAAAATATCTAAAGAAACCCCTGAGTAGAAAGTCCCAGAAATTTGATTTAGGAGTACTATCAAAAGTAAAAAAAAAAAAAAATTAAATTAGAAAGTTGATTTTTTTTGAAAGTTTGATTACAAAGACTCAAAGTCAATTTTTTCTCTGACGGACATTAAATGCTTGCCAATTGCAATAAAAGATTTCAGATTTAAAGATTGCAAAAAATATTCCAATATTAAGCAAATGTAAGTTTTTCATTAGTTAAAAAAAATTTATGAAATATATTTAAAAATATATGATAAAAAAATCATGTTAAAATATATGATAAAAAATATATTATAATGAATTACCCGACTTCCAAAAATACAGATTTCTCATTTCTTTACACCATAAATGATTCTTTTGGATGGAATAACAGAAATGATCTTCAAGGATAGCTCATAATTTCATGTTAAAGGTGGACGTGCAATTGTTTGTTTTGGTGAAAACTATATTAAAGGAAGAAACCATATGACTCATTAAATCCAGTGTCATTATTAACATGTTAAAGGGCTTGGGGATCAATTGGCAACATTTTGTAATTTGTGTATTAATTTATATATTTTTAAACCTAAAATATATTTTAAATTTTGTTAAATTTTTAAGTAGATTTTAATTTATAGTAATTCCTGTGATTTATATTTTCATGGCACTACAGGAAATTACATGGGCCATTATAGAACGGCACAACAAAATTAAACTAGAACCGAAACCTTTTTGGTTCGGACATAATTGGAAAAAACTCAATTTTCTGAATTGGAAGCAAAGACATTGCTATTGCATCCAGAAAGCCGCTATCACTTCCATATACATATTAGCATAAAAAGTCCGAATAATTAGATGTAATCATTACTGAATGCACCAATTTATTTAAGATTGTAAGACCTTCAGCAACGAAAAAGAGACACAAAAGTTATCAAAAAGCTGATCATTCCAACTTGAACATATGGCTATAATTAATAAATTTTATGCGCAATGATAATTAGTTCATCTGAATTCAGTTTAAAAGGCAAAAAAGACTTCTATGACCCGGACGTGATTTGAACACGCAACCTTCTGATCTGGAGTCAGACGCGCTACCGTTGCGCCACCGAGCCTTGCGTCCGTTGTTTAAATACATATAGAAACCGATTCCAATAATTTTGTTTAATTCAAAATTCTGCTTCAGTTTTCAATGCATTGATGTTTCTGCTTTAATTTCAAAATAAATAAATAATTTTTGTTAGGGGGAGGGAGCTAATTTATAACAAAAGAATATATATATACTAATAAATCAAAGTAATGTTCTGAAATATTATTTAATGTTTGAAGCTCCATGCTTTGAAATTGTGTTATTATCATTTGTTTTTTAATATTTTGAGTACTTTTAAAAATTTTTTTCCAATTATAAAATCCCTTTCAAAATTCCTTTCTTAAAAAGTCGTGTTGATTTCAATAAACATTTTTTTTTCTGTATTGAAGAATAAACTATGTATCAAATTTGATATAATATTCAGTGGAATGTCAAATATTTAAAACAATTTAAGAACATTTCCGGATTAAAATTATTATTCCATTCAGAATAATTGAGAAAATAATTCATTATTCATTTCTATCCAGGTATCATCTATAAATTTCTATACCTCCACCTTTCTGTCTTCTATAATGATGACATGTTGATTACTAAAAGCCGAATATTCTGATAATCGGGACCTGATGACCTTTAATGAATGCTGCTTTCAAATGACCTTTAATGAATGTTTTGATTTCATAGGATAGCTTAATTATTTATCGAATAGCTTTCTAGGTGGAGGACGATTAGAACCTAATTTTGAATATTATTTCGCTGACAATTGAATAGATAATTTTTTTAAATATAAATGGCAGATGTTTCCTTTTTTGATTAGAATTATTATGTTTCATTTTTTCCATTCTTTTCTTTTAATTTCATTTTACCGTTTTCAAATGTTTATTTCTGCATGCAAGATTTGATATTAAATTGTCTTTGATATACTATATTTTTATATTAAAGCAATATGCAAAAGGCATAATTGCAATCAAATTTGTCCTTTGTTTCATAAGGCAGTTTGTATATGTATTAGAAAGTGATAACAAGACTTTTTGGTCCAAAGACAGCGGGATTACTTCAAGTGTGAAGTCTGCTTCTTTAAATTTCAAGTTGTTTTTGAGTGAATTTTTGCCCCCTTAGTTAAAATTCGATCAAGTAAGTTACATCAGCACATAAAATTTACGAAGCTGAATTTTGACCATCTAGTTCAGTTAGAAACTATCGCATCTAGATGACTTTTGAGTCTTTCCTTCGCTGTAAGCGACCTTATATCATCTGATTTTATTCAATAATGTTTAATGAATCTCTTTACTTATATTTTATACTCTGGCTTGTACATCTGTAAGAAAACAAGCATCAAGACGCTGCACCCAATATTAGCACTTTTGCTTTCCGATGAAGTTTGAATTACGTCTGGATCAGATATGGCATCCCCCTCCCTGAACACGAAATTAAATTAAGCAAATTGTTTCAGTTTTTAAAATTTATGAAGTTTTTGCCGTCTGGTTAAATTAGAAGAGGTTCCATATGGATAAGTTATGTTTTTTTTCTCGCTGTTTCGTAGTTTTTCATATTTGTAAATTATTGTTGTCAATGAGGATTACCCTTCCAATTACTTAGATTTTGAGTGATATTTTGCATGTGTTTTGTGAAACCGTTTCTGCAACTCTATAGTGCAATGGTAACGAGACATATATCAGAGCAGAAAGTTGTGTTTGAAGTTATGTTTGTGTCTAAGAGGATTTTTTTTTCTCACAAAACAGAATTCTATCTAGTAAGGTTGAGTGTTAAGCTATATTACTGAATCTCCGTCCCACCCGAAGACGCTCGGAAATAAATACTGAATTACTGGTTCACCATTACAGCAACACTGGCAGGAGCTGTAGTTGAGTCCTAAGGACCTTCACCGGCCATGATGCAACCCTCCCCGTAGGAAGTGCATCTCGTCATCGATGGGAGGAACCGGATTCTCCCCTTTATTGTACCCACTGGGATGGCAAGATCCAACCGCCATGCCGGAAGCATCTCATCCCCAATTATGAAGTGCCTCCAAGTAAAGAGTTAGGTTGAGTGAAAAAAAAAGCAGTGTTCTGGTTTTTTTTTTTGTGATAGGTAAAATTTAATTGAGCATAATAAAATTAGTACATGAAATTTAGGAAGCTTAATTCTTGTCCCGTCGTTAAGTTAGTATCTGTTGCATCTAGATAACTTCTGAGTCTTTCTTTCGATGTAATAAGTCTTATAAACCCATACGTAAATTGTTGCTTCTGCGATGATTAAGCATCAAGTTACTTTGATTTTATCGCTCAATTGGTTATTTGTTAACGATACAAAATTACTCATTCTATCCCGAATGCTTACTTCATAAAGGGATGTTAAGTTCTATGTTTGCTAAGTACGTAATATTTTTATTAAAATTAAAATTTCTTTTCTCCTTCTTTCTATGAAACTTCTGAAATGAATTTGAAATTTTTGTGTTTTCGCTATAAGTACGCATATTTGAATTTTATTTTGATAAGTTGATAAAATTTTCAAATGCGATGAAATGCATCAGTTGATAAAAGCTCTTGCACATATTGTCATGGGGATTTTTAATTCCATGTTCTTGGCAAGAACATTTTAAAACAATTTGCTATTGTTCTTCACAAATTAGAGATAAGATAATATTCCGGTTATTTCTACAAATGCCTTTCCACGTATCCAATTGTTTTCAAATTTTATTTTAAAATTTTAAATATTATCTTTGTTTGGAAGTTAATTATGGGTAAAAATACGCTCCTTTTATCTAATTAAACCTTGCCTTCTTAATTAAAACTATATATTTAATATAAATCATTGATTGAACAGTAAATTGATGAAACAATAAATTGAAAATTTTTAAATATCTTTTGTTATTTCATATTTTTTCCCTTTACAAATAAAATTTAAAGCATTTTGCCTCGCCTGTTCAATTCAATTAGTGTAAGTGAATATACTCAACTATCTAAACCACTATATTATAAATTATGAATTACTGATAAGACATGTATATATTCAAAAAATTATAATTAATGCAGTATTAAACCATTATAATTAACAATAATAACCATGCAATTAATCAGTTAACCAGTCTGTTAAATAGTTTTGTCTTCAGTACATGAATAAAAAATAATTATCCAAATAAAAGTAACGCAGAGAAGCATGCAAATTAACGTCTCCATATTTGATTGTTTTAATTTATAAGAAAAAACAAATAAAGATTTCACGAGATTTTCTATGGCCTCTAACTGTGCACAATTTTTATAGAAGTTTGCCATATTTCAGATTAAATTTGTTTCCAATTATCAGGAATATGATTGATTTTAAGCAAATACTTCATATAGCTGAGAATTTGCAACACCTTAAAATAAAAAAAAGGTACTTTTCCGTTATATGGGCTCAACGAAAAAATTCATCAAATAATCGTAAGTCGGAAAAAGTGAAAAATCGCCAAAACGTCGTCAAAAATGCAACCTTACGTCATATTTAACTTTCAAATATGTCAAATTCACGTTACCACTTCGTATACCGGAAAAGTACCAAAAAAAGTGTAGCAAGTGAATAGAATAAACTCGAGATTAATTAATTGAAGGCTGCTTTTCATTATTGTGAGAGAGCACAACTGTTACGGTAACTCAAATTATTGATTTCAGTGAAGCTGAAGTAAAATATGCATAAATTTCTATCCATGTGAAGATTAAAAGTATTTATTAACTTTCAGTTTTGTTTCTCAACTTTTTATAATTAATATGATAGAGAAAAGAATCTTCTAGAAGAAACGCTGCAACTCAAGTCTCATTGGAGATATTGCCAAGATTTTCGAATATTCTTTGTCCATTTTTGTCATTAAAGTCCCCAAATGGATTGCTAAGCACATGGGTCTTAGCAATCTGTGGACTCTAGATGGATTCTGACAGAGCTATTTACTAAATTCGCTTCTTTACCATGATACTATTGAACTAGGATGTAATATTACAAATTCATCACATTATAGTGTTTACAAAGCAAGCTCTCATAATGGATGCGAGTTTTTATCAACTGTGGCATTGAAGGAGTTTCAACAAGTCTCTTTAAAGCATCCCAACACATTCGGTATTATTTCAGTAGGATTACCAATTATTTTACTTTTCGTTGGAATCAGAGTCAAGCATTACTATTTTAATCTCTTGAAATTATTTCTTATCAAAATGAGATACGGACAAGAATAATAAGAATTTCACATTTCAAAATTTGTATATTCACAGCCCCTGAGATTTTAGGGATAAAAAATCATGTAGAAAAAAAATCAAACATTAGCTTTGCAAATTTAAGGACTATTTAAATTTGACATTCTATTTCTTTTGTAAATATGCCAAAAAATGACATATCTTCGAACATTAGAGCACATAATTTTGAATTTTAGATGAAAATGACAAATTTTTTGAATAATTATGATGATGCATAACTGGCTTGCTGAAAATAAATCAATATGCAAAATAAAGATTGAAAAAACATCATATACATTTATGAACGTATTTGATTAAAACACAAATGCTACATGAAATAATTATAAAAAACTGTTTAAAATAAAAAAAATTCAATTGAGGGAAAGTCATGTTAATTTGAAACGTTTAAAAATTAATTAAATGTATACAAAGGATTTGCACAATAACAGCCCTAGATGAAACAAAAGGCCCTGAAGAGAGTCAGCAAGCACGCACATACGTGCATTCCCTCTCTCTCAAACGCACATACACACACTCACTCACGCATACATACCACAAACACTCATTCACACACAAAAAAAACACTCATTCATACAAACAAAAAACTTTTATTTACACACAAAACCACTCATTTGCACACACACAAAAGCACTCATTTACACACACACAAACAAAAATCCACATGCACACAAACATTCACACTCAAAAAAACTACTCATTTACACACACACACAAATAAACACTAATCCACATGCACACACACACTCATTTACACATCCACACACACGCACGCACACTCATTTACACACACACACACACACACACACACACACACACACACACACACACACACACACACACACACACACACACACACACACACACACACACACACACACACACACACACACCCACACCCACACACACACACACACACACACACACACACACACACACACACACACACACACACACACACACTCATTTACACATACACACACACTCATTTACACATCCACACACACTCATTTACACATACACACACACTTGTGTTTTTATGACTATCTAAATTTTTAATTTTAAATGAAATATGTTTTTAAATTCTTTCTAGTGTTTACATGGGACCAAAATATACAGTAATTTTGAATGACTACAACTCGGCGAAAGAAATTTTGTGCAATCCTGCTGCTTTGGACAGAGCGCCTGACCTTTTCAGTCACCTAGGTGATATTGGTTAGTAGCTTTTTAGTTTTTCCAGCCAAATAACTTGCATTAAGTTTAATGTTTTATGCTGATATTTCAAGTATTGTGTTTTTGATACCAATAAATTCAATTCTTTTTATTATAATTTATCTCTAAAATATTGCCAAATAATCTATAAAACCTTTAACAGGAAAGGGGGAAATTATTTTATGAAAATATATTATATTTATATTGTAATAATAATTATTATTTGAACTATATTATAAAAATTTTAGTTTTTGCTTTATAAGCCTGTTTACTTTTTCATATTTTTTTGTCTTTCCTGAAAAAATGCACAATTACAAACATTTTGAAACACACACACAAATTATTTTTTTATAGCTAAAGCCTACTTTTATGCTGACAATGCCATATAGCTCCATCTCGGATCCAATTTTACCATGTTAAAACTGAGTTTAAGTTCACAAATATAAGTAATGATTAATAAACAGTAAAATGAATACTGTAGCATAGCAGATTGTTTCGAATAACATGTGAAACTAATTGCATTCATGATTTTCCTTTATTTAAATTATCAATTTATGTGCAGGTAAGATTGAAATTTATTCATATGTAATAAATATGTGTATTTGCATGCAAATATTATCTCCAAAAAATTCGATATACCTTACCAAAAAAAAAAACAACTGTCGAATGAAGCTTAGTTTTCCAAATATTTAATCATTTCAAACAAAACATAAAATTTCCGCGACCAAAATTTAATTTATGGGTTGAAACGGTAATTCCTTAATTTTTTTTTATTAAAGACTAAATATTAATTAATATCGATTCGAAATAATAAACCGTTTTTTATTATTTCAGGATTTATAGCAGAGAATGGTGAAAAATGGATCGAGCAAAGAAGGTATTGTCTTTCGATTTCCCGAGATTTAGGCTTAGGAAGAGATCATTGGGAAGAACTTATTATGGTAATATTTTTTCTTGACCTTTCATATAGTTCCCTTAAAAATTAATTAATAATTTTTTATTATAGTAAAAACATGCAAGCAATCATGTTTAATAATTGTGCTAAACAATAATTGCAATTTAATATTTATATTTTAAATTAATTCTAAATTTATTTCTTGATTCTTCTAATGTGATAGAAAAATAATTTATTATTTCCAGATTAATTTATTATCTATTATTTATATAATTGATTAAATTTTATTCTGATAGAGCGAAATATTAATTGATTTGAGAAAATTTTATATTGATTTATACTGATTCATAAATTTTGCAATATTTTTTAAAATGAATTTTAGATTAAAAAAAATAAATAAACTGAAAAGAATTCTAATTTTTAACATTCTGATAATTATTTTATTTTTTAAACTTAGTTATACAGTTCAGAGTGTAGCCATTTGGCTATACATGTTATTTACATTTATAAGCTTCATGATCGTTCCAAAGTGTTCACATGACTGATCCAAAGAGTTTGGGAATCCTTGTTTAAATACTTTTTGATAACAATAGTAAAAAAAACCAAAATATGACAATAGCAGTACTAGAACTAGATTTAAACATGAAACTTGCGAAAATAAAACGATGATTATTGTATGAGAACTTCTATCATTAAAAATACAATTAAATAATTTTTTAGTAATGCAAACAAGGACTATTAATTTTGTTCCAGAGTTGCTATAATTCAGTTTGTGTCCCTAGAATAATGTTTAATTCATAATCCAGGCGTTTAGCACATTTTTTAAAAAAATCTCATGAAAAAGAAAGAACGAGCAAATTTGCATTTGGCAAATTTGTAAACAATTTTTCAAAATTATATTAAGCTATCCACAACACATTTTTTTGTAATTTTTTCTTCCAATGTAATGTATTCTAGTATCATAGAAATCATTTATTATATCTTATTTATAAATTCGTACGTGTAAAAATGGAATTTTCCAATTGAATTATTTTCCGTCTTCTGATGAGGTATTAAATTCTATATTAATTTTTTTTTCATTCGTGGCGCCATCTAGTTGAGAATTTGTGAAAATCTCAAGTTTCAAAACTGAAAATAATTAAAACAACGAAACAATGAATTGTGCATAGCAGAATTTTTTAAAGTATGTATTTTAAAAAATTCTTCAAGTTAGATTTATTTAAAATAGTACTTTTATTTATATAATAAAAAAAAATGAGAAAACAGTTTTGCAATTAAAGTCAAGAGGATAAGATAAAAATTCGAACTGCGGGAAAAGATGAGAAAGTTCTGATAAGGAAACAAGTCACAGTACAAATAATAAGAAAAAAAAGCTTTTACATATTGATTAAAAATTAAAATACAATCCTATCTCTATTTAAGTTTGAATATCGCACTGAAATTTTTCATTATGAAATAAATTTTCTAAATAGAAACATAAAATAAATTTAAAAAAAGAAAAGAATCAAAATTGGCAGTTATTTATCCATATTTTATATAGTTTAAAATATGCACTAAATTGCTTAAAAGTTTGAATTGCTTTATACAGACTTATTACAAGAAACACATCTTTATTATAAGAATTTTCATAATCTTATATAGATTGTAAAACATTAGCGGTAACATTTCTTTAAAAATTCTCACTTCCTTTATATTATTGGCTTTTTTCTTTAAATTTTTTAAATAACTTCTTCATTATCACTTACATTAATCATAGTGCTGTTTTCGTAGCACTTTTCAATAAATATGTCATGTTCTGTAGTACTCAACTGCCACAATGTTTCATAAAAGTCTTGAAAATTAAGCAGTTCTAAAATTCTATGAAGGAAAAAAAGAGAAAAAGTTCAATAAATTCGATAGTCTCGTTGTTTTTTTAATCAATTGCGAAGTCAAACAGTTCTGAAAAAGTTTTGAAAATTTTTTTTCTAAAAGCCATAAAGAGAAAAAAATATTTTTTTTTTTGTAGGAATTCGTAATAATGTGAATAACGAGTGAAATATTCAAAGCCCTGGTTCTGCAAAAATTTCGTTAAATAGAAAACTTCATTAAATGTAAACATGCTGAACAGAAATGATTGAATATCATATTTTTGATTAAAATCCGAAAAAATTAATGTAGTTCTATCAACACAATTGATTTTGATCATTTTTGCTTTATCTCACAAATGTTTGGTAAAATTATTATTTTCCTCTTTTTGGTTACACTAATTAAGTTATGCTATATTAGTCTACCAAAAATTCTACAAATTGTTTATGTACCTCCAATTTTTTCTTTGGATCTTAAATAATGTTTTATAATTTTAATTATCATTTCATATTTTGTTTTTGCAAAAAGCCTAGAATGTTAATAGTTATTACAGAAATGCCATACTTTTTCACTTGATTTGCACACAAGCAATATTATTAAATATTTTCATGGGGTAAAGTAATTTTATTAAAATTCTTTAAAAATAAAAATTAAAAGATTCAGGTTGCATTTTGAAGTGATCGTTCCTTTAATTTGACATCTGACCAAACACTACTATCATAAATGTTAGGTCCCGCAGTTATTTATTTAAAATATTAGGTTGTTCGGAAAGTAATTCTTTTTTCTCGCAGAGGATTTAATTGTATTTTTAGCACCTAACTTCACACTTATGTCGTATAATTATTATATGTTCTAAGAACTAATATAGCAAGGCTTGAGTGTGAAAAAGTCCAATTGATTATACGCAGTAGTTCTTTATTGGTGCTCTTTTAAATATGGAGAACAATAAGCAGCATTTTCGTCTAATTTTACTTTTTTACTATAGAAAAGGTAAAAATGCTGTTCAAGCCAGAAAGAAATTAACCGATGTATATGGAGAAGATGAATTGACAGTACGCCAGTGCCAGAACTGGTTTACAAAAATTTCGATCCTGCAATTTTGATGTTGAAGATGCACCACATTTCGGAAAGCCGGTTGAAACTAATAAAGACACAATAAAGTCATTAGTCAAACCGGTGAATAACAACACTTGGAGGTTAAATTTATCAAATTCAACTGTTTATATCCACTTGAAAATGTTTATGACCACTCGTTGTTTCATCTCAAACCTCGATTTATGGGTTCCCCATGTTCTCACGGAGATAAATTTGTATCGTCGCGTTGACGTCTATGATATTATTCTCAAACGTCAGAAAAATAACCCATTTTTGAAGCGCATCATTACTGGGGGCAAAAAATGGCTTGTATATAACAATATCAAACGCAAGAGCTCATGTGGTAAAAAAGATGAACCGGCTCAAAGCGTTTTCAAAGCCAAAATCCATCAGAAAAAGGTGATGTCATCTATTTGGTAGGATTTTGAAGGCATCTTTTATTTTTAAGCTCATTCCAAATAACACAACAATTAATTCGAAAGTCTACTGTCATCAGCTGGACGAACTGAATGACGTACTTCAACAGGAAAGGGCAGAATTAATCAATAGAAAAGGTGCAGTGTTCCAACAAGGTAATTCAAAAAAGGTGTAGCGTTCCAATAAGAAAATGTGAGAGCTCCTACAAGTTTGGTCCCTTGCTAAAAGCCTTTACAGCTTGAATGGGATACAATGCCACATTCACCATATTCTCCAGATCTGGCACCTTCAAATCATTACTGGTTCTGGTCACTGCAAAATTGTTTAGACGGTTAACTCTTTCAGGGGCGGTGACATACTCCATATGTCGCCTTTTTACAATTTTTTTAAAACTAGAAAATCGCGTTGAAATAACTACATAAAATTTCCTAACGTTTTTTAAGTCTTTATCTTGCCAATAGACGGCAGCACGAGTCTTAGAAAGTATTCTGTTTCCACACAAAAAATTCAAGATGGGAGCATGTTTTCATATGATGTAATTTGTCTTCATTTTATTCCGATAAACTTTATTTTCGAATTCAAAAAGCTCATTTTTTTGCGTCATTCATGTTAAAAAGTGTCATGAATCCCTAAAACTGCTTTCATTTCATAAAAATACCTTCTAATTACGAGTTGCATATTTGTGAATTCGCTCCAAAACATATTCTAGATGCGCGGTGACATACCCAGTATGTCACCTACCCCCAGCCCCCTAGGGACCTTAATCTTTTTTAACTGTAAATTACATGTCAGTAATAGGATATAATCAGATTTAAATAATTGTTTCGAAAAAAAAAATTCCTTTTTGGCATAGTGCCCCTGAAAGGGTTAAACCTTCATTTCAAGGAGTTTAAAAACCACCTCGACCTGTATTTTGCCTATAAATTTCATGAGCGGGGAATCATGCTACGACCAGAAAGATGACAAAAGGTATTAGACCACAATGGTTAGTATAAGACTTAAAATATATGTTCATTATACGAAACGTGTTTTTTATTTTCACTGTAAAACGAAATTACTTTCCGAACAACCCAATAAAACCTTGACAGAATTGTATTTAATTAATAAGAAAAATTCTCATTACTAATAATGGAATTATTCACACTTTATCTGCCGGTTAATAATATCTGTATATTCTAGGAGGAAACAACCAATTTTATTAAAAACGTTCAAGATTTAGAAGGGAAACCTACTGACATATCCCATATCCTCGCTTCTTCTGTTACTTCAAACATCATCTCTCTCTTAATTGGTCGGCGTCTGACCAAAGACGAGGTAGATATAGTCCAGCTCTCGATTGATTATTCTGACGTCGCATTCACCTATATGGGCCCGTCCAACCCGACATCTGTCGTTCCTGGACTGAGAAAAGTTTGCGAGGTTTTCAAAATTGCGGGATACGACAAAGCCATGAAGGTTATCAGGCAGTTCTCATCATTCATTAAGTAATGTATGGTTTTATTTTTGAGTATATGTGTGTGCATCTATATACATATATATTTCTGTGTTTTTATTTCCGAATATATGTATGTAATGATCTTATCTTTCAACTTAAGTTAATTGCTAATGAATATAATAACTTTTATCTTAATTCAACTCATATTCAGTTCATTCTAAAATGTTCTCTATTTCGTGATTCATTTCCCTCTTTTTTATTTAATTCAACACACGTTCTGCAAAAATACTTACCTCTGCATTTTCTTTCTCTTCGAGTGAAGGAAAAAGTAGCCTTATTGCTTACAATGTTCGTTCTAAGATATCTAAAATTCATTTCCTAAATGTATTTGAGTCAAAGTAATCAATCTCTTAGTAAAATAACTGACTCTTTTATTCCTGTGTCGTGATGTAGACAGATGCATCTTTAATGATAATTTCTCTTCCAAATTGTACCTTTGGAGATGGAATAAAGTTCATATTTTTACGCATTGGCTAAAAAAATATGTTTACACACACCACGCACACACACACACACACACACACACACACACACACACACACACACACACACACACACACACACACCCACACACACACACACACACACACACACACACACACACACACACACACACACACACACACACACACACACACACACACACACACA
>JAPMOQ010010798.1:660256-692823 GCA_026543055.1 Argiope trifasciata | reverse complement strand
ACACACACACACACACACACACACACACACACACACACACACACACAGCCGAAAATTGTTGGGCCAATAGCAAGTGCCTATAATCCTTACAATAAGATGCCAAACTTAGAACTAAATACAGAAGGAGGATAAAAGTTGTGTTGAACATAAAATGAATAGCATTCATGTTGTAGTACATCATGCTCCCTAGTGAGAAAATATTTTACAATTACTTTCCGATCTTTCGATATTACAAAATAATAAGGTATTAAGAAAATATATAGAATGTGTCTAGATAGAATGAAACACAAGATGCATTCTTAGTGGATTAGGATAGCTGTATGAAAACTTACATATTTTTATCGGTGGTTGTGAAATGTTGAACTGCATTTAGTGTGAAATCGAACTACTGCTGTATCGAGTTTCCCATAATTTTCGAGGGAAAATCGCATCGGACTGTGACTTATTCAAATATTAAACTTTTCTAAAATTAGTGATCATTCTGTGTGGTTTCTTTTATCACAATGGCAGCATTCATTAGTGGTCAGTTTCACACCAGATGCTGCGCAGTGAATATGCAGGCACATTCGCATACTATGTTACACATGCTATGATTGCATTAAAGTCCAACTGGTCTAAAATTATTTTCTTGTGTTTTCATTTTATTAAGATGCATCTAAATTTTTATTTTAAACCCTTCGTTGCCGGAAACAGTAAATACACATAGAATGACAGGGAAAATGGTTGTGTTATGAATAGGATGCTGTTACAGATTTCTGTTACTTCAAATAACGCTGTTCAGCGTCATCTAATAATTCATATAAAGCTTGTTTTACTTGGGTGGCAGACAACAATGGGATGTAAGGTTTGAAAGCGTCATGTAGCCTAATAATTTACTCTCAAAGCAAAATTAATTACATAATATATATAAACTAACTTTTAAGGATAAATAATTGAAAAGGCAATTTGAAATTCATGATCTGCTGGTCTATTTATGGAACAAATGCCACATTCAAAAATCAATACTACACAAAATAAACCATTTCCCTTTATTTTTGGTTTAGTTTTATCTCCTTATCATAATTATAATGAAAATCTTTATTACTAATAATCAGTGCAATTCTTTCAAAAAATAGTGTATAATTATATAATTTTTGGTTCTTTTCAGGGAAGAAATCAATCATCATAAAACATCTCCAATGTTAGAGGATGCCAGAGATTTCATCAATTCTTATTTGGATAAGCTTTCAGAGTTGTCAAAAACTAAGAGTAAAAATCACTATTTTTCAGGTAGAATTGATTATCAGTTAGTTTTCAAAAATAATTAAAAAATATTTTTCTTGAAAATGTAGGAAACAGAATATCAATATTGAGAAAATTTTTTAGACAAATATTGATAATTACACTAGTTAAATAACATATCTACTTTTTAAAAATTAAAATAGATTTATGATTTTTCATACAGCATTGCGTAAATGTAAAGAAATTATAGTGGTCCTTAGAATTTTACGTCTATATGAAACTTGAATTTGGTTATAGACTGTAATATTTATTTATTCATCCAATTACTTCTATATTAAAAAGTTCCGGAACTAAATAAACATCCACCAAATATAAATATAAATAATTTAAATGATACCAAATATAGATGATTTAAATGATGATGTCGTATCCGTGTTAACCAAGGGAGTGCATTAGTTTCTGAGGGGAAAGACCCCTGAGCACCCGGAGGTTGAAGTCTGACTTCTAGCTCAAATGAAGATGACACACACATTCGCTTGCACAACCTTTTTTTACAGGGGGCTCCTCCACCTGTATCACAGATAGAACGCAAAGAAAGATCAGGACTCGAATCCCGGACACTCAGATAATGAGGAAGACGCGCTACTCCCAAGCCAGGACGACGGAAATTTAAAGGATAACAAATGTAAATGATACCAAATATTAATGATTTAAATTACAACAAATATAGATGATTTAAATGATACCAAATATAAATGGTTTAAATCAAACAACCCCATGGAACAAGAGAACAGGTATTTTATCATAGATGCAAACCTCATCGTTATTAGTATTTAAAAAGACAATGTTTTTTTTAAAATCATTGTAAGAAGTTGTTTCAGATCTCTCTCGATATCAAATTATCTGTTATAACATTGAATTCCTACACCTCCACAGACAGATTAATTTCTTTATTTTAGTTCATGTGCCTTTTTCAATAGTTAAAGAACTTGCGTAAACAGCGATGATTCTCATGTTCCGGTAAAGTGAAGTAATTTTTGATTTCACAGTATTGTTATATATGCTAGGGAGCAAAATTACACTTGTTTACAAGTCAACCAGGCATCCACGTGATTCTTACTGGTGGAATTTGGATAATTTCAGTGGCACAGAGAGTATAAGTATAACCAGGTTATGATATAATTTTTTACCTCTTAATGATCATCAGTGATTTATCAAGAACAGGGCATGATGTCAGTTTTCGATCCTTCAAGAGATATCATTTAGTCTCTACGGCACACCTTAAGATTGGGGATGGAGCTTGTACACCTACACTTACCTCACATTTTGATCACTTAGCTGCTGACCTATGGCACTGGAAAATGCAACTGATATAAATAGGCAATAAAAGTCAAAACAATTTGTTCTAGCATGGAGAGTAATAAGAACCTTATTATTTTAAGAAGCCTTGATAAAAAGAGCAACAAGTAAAGTTTTCTTTGATAACAATTTACTATCGTTTATAAAACAGACCGATTTACCATTATGGTATTGTTTTTAAAACCTATCTACTACTGCTTTAGGATATGGCAAAGTGTAAAGAAAGTCACGCTTATACCATTACTATATGTGTTACTGCATTTGGTATGTGTAAAATCAGTACTTATGTATTTATCATATAGGTTCTTAATTGAATTCACTTCTCAATCCCCTTACTTATATATATTTTTATTTTAGAAACAATGCTGGAAGGCAACTTGGCTATTTTATTTCTTGGCGCCAGTGACACCATCTTCAGCTCCTTGGGTTGGCTATTTCGACTCATGTGCGAACATAAAGACGTCCAAGAGAAGGTGTACGCAGAGCTCATGGAAATCATTGGCAAAGATGGAAGGGCAAGATACGATGAAAGACAAAAGATACCTTACACATTCGCTGTTCTAATGGAAGCACAAAGATATTCCAGCAATGTTCCCCTCAGTACAACGAGGAAGTATGCCAATTTTCTTATTAAAAACAGTTTGTAGTATTTTATTTGCTATATCCATTGCTAACAGAAATATACAATTTTGAAGTAGATCAAGAAACAAATTTCAAACTTATGCTTCATTACTTTCATGATTTTTATTCTCTTTTTGCACAATATCTAAAAGGAATAATTTCCCAAATTATCGAAACCAAATTTTTTGATATATATATATATATATAAACTTATGTTACAAATTACATACAAGAAGCAAATATTATAAATATTTGACTTATTCATGTTCTTAGTAGACATGGAAATGTGGTTAATACAGAATTATACATTCGATTAAATGCCACCAGCAGCAAATCTGATGTGGTGATGGTAATGATTTGGTACCAAAGGTTTTCTCGCGCACATAACTGACAGAGAATTTTCATAATTGAACAAGCATTATCACTCATTTCCTAGTAAGCACTAGAGAATTTTCATAATTTTTCAAGCAGAATTATAAGTTAAAATACTATAAGCTTATTAAAAGTTAAATTTCTTTCAAAAATAGACACAGAGCCTTCTTAGTAATAATGAATGATAAATTATGCTGAAAAATAAGAGTATTGTGTCTAAAAAAGGAAAAATACAGCTGGTAATAAATTTTATGAATATTTCAACCAAGAGATTTAATTGTAAATGCTTCTTTGAACGAATTTCGAATATTAAGGACGATTATGTAAGCATTTCGTTTTCATTTTTGCATTATAAATACCTCTTGCGGTAATAAAGACAATACATTTTTTTCGATAACAGAATATAAGTTAAAAGAAGTTAAATACGTAAGTGTGGTATCTTTTTGAATTTTAATTTTTGAATGATTATACTTGTTCAACTAAAAAGGTGCAGAAATATAGATCCAATTAAGCATTTTTTGATGCATTTACTAAACTAATATAATTGAGAATTTATTTCTTAGTTAGTATCAAATTATTATGACCAACAATCGAATAGTACATTCAATTAATGACAGTTACTTGTGTTATGTATTCACTTTATGACTTAAGTACCCACTAGAATTAGAATGCAAACCTATTCTCTCAGTCTGTGTTGAAAAAAGAATTTGATGATAGTATAGATAAATTAACTAAAGAATATTTAAATCCTAATGACGCCGCTAAGAATTTCCATTCAAGTAATAGTAGCTACCAGTGATTTAGATATTTGTTTCAGAGCTAACATCAATGTTCTTCATCTCAACAAAGTGTTAAAAAAAAGGAGCTTTGTAAAAACTCTAGAAATTGTTCTGAAAGATTTTCGAAGTCAGATAGGTTTTTTTTAATGCTGAATCTGTGTGAAATCCCATTAAGAAACTTTTGTTTAGATTAATCCAAATTAGTCTGCTTTAGAACCATTGTGTAACCATATCGGTATGTATGTTTTTCTTTGCAATTAAAGAATAAGCATGACAAATTAATTAGGTAAAATATAATTATTCTTTATTTGGTGAAAAAGAGTTCCAAACAGTTTCTGGAAGCAAATTCATATTTTATTTTCAAACCATTATGAATGATAATTTCTTTTTTAGCATATACGTTTGCTATGGATACAGATAATTTTATACTGCACAATTTGAACTTTATTTCTGTTTGTTTTTAAGACAACCTTTTTAAATTTGTGCCGTGTGTTTAAAATGCTTTCTAATATATCAAGATTTTTTTAATAATAGGAGATAGTCTTTTCTATCTGAAGACAAAGTTTGGAATTTTAGACGTGAAGGATTCGATTGTGTAGGCGATGATAATAAATGCATTTGATCATGCCAATAATTAATGACATATTCTGATTTTGTAGATACAACAGAATTAAATTATCTTTGGTGAAAATATACGGTGAAATATAAAAGAAATACATACTTTTCGTTCGAATTAAAAAAAAGATTAATAAATGATAATTTCTTTTTATGGGATAATCATTTTTTTTTCTATGTAAAAAAATTTATAACTTCCCTTCAACTTTTACTAGCTTTGTAACAACATTTAAAATCATATGCACGATTCTCGGAATGTTTTTACACTAAGGATAATTGATTACCATATGACATAGGCTTTGATTGGGTTAAGTGTCCGCAAAGTCATTAAAGTAAAAAAAAGTAAAAAAGTAAAGTCATAAAGTAAAAGCCCGCATTTTACGATTCTTTTACCTTCCCACCTCTTGAGGGTAAAAAGCACCTCTTAATGGATGGGCATATCTGACGTCATTCTATGTTTGTGTTTTCTAAATTACTTGGGATAAAATGCCTTTCCTTTGATGTTATATGAAAGCTTGACTTGGATGGTTGTAGGGCAAAATTAAAAATACGTTTACGTTTTGATGGCAAGGTCGTAGAATACAATTCTTTTATCCAGCTCCTTTTTAATCGCATATTTGGACATTTAATTAGACAAATAAGCAATCCCTTCTTTAGATGATTCTATTTAAATTTTGATTCGATTTATAATTTTAATGATAAAATTCTATGTTAAATTTATTTTATTAGGATTTTAGTAGTTTCAAATTGTTGTTCTCATTTGCACATGGAGTATCAAAGGATATATTTCTAGTACACATATTTGATCTAAATTTTGGTACAGATAAACAAATTTTCGATGAAGTATTCATATTATATTTTATTATCCATTTAGCCCATTTCTGTTTTGATTTATTGTGCTCAGAATCATACAAGCATAATTCTGAAAACGTTTGTTTCAAATATTGATAATCTCAAATGATATAAACTTCATTTCTTTTGAAAGTGTCATCGGTGTGTTTTAGAAATTAAAAAACTGAAAGAAAAATAACCATCTCTTTACTTCATTCTTTATCAGAGCAAATGAGGATATCCATATCAATGGATATGTAATACCCAAAGGAACTGAAATAATTGCTAACCTATGGGCCCTGCATCATGATCCAACTTATTGGGATGAACCAGAACAATTTCGACCAGAACGCTTTCTAACGGATGGGGGTACCAAGCTCGCTAAACATTTACCAAGTTATGCTCCATTTTCAATTGGTAAGTATATATTTTTTAAGTGGAATATATTTTCTGTTATATAGCATTTATTATTACAATATATTTCAGACATTTTCTTTAAATAAGGTAAATAAAGTTTATGTTTTTATTACTTATTATTACTGTTCTATTGCTTTATTTTTATTGCTTTAGTTATTCTGTTGTTATTATTTTACATTTATTACTTTAGTTATTCTGTTTTTATTACTTTACATTTATTACAATAGTATATTTTTGGAAATGTTTATGAATAAAATAATTTTTAAATAAATTTTTTAAGTAAAGGATAGATATTTTCTGTTGTATAATGTTTATTGCTCTAATACATTTTTCAGCCTTTTAAAAGTAAAAAAAAAAAAAAAAAATTCTTAAAACATTCGAAATTTTTCTAGCAAAATTTTTAAAAGTGATTGTGTGACTGAAAACATCATTCTAAACCATCTACAGATTATATAATTGTATATAGAGATACCATTTTGGCACTTATTTTTTTATTTGATGGTAGATAATATCTTAGGAGAATATTTTCAAGGTTTTAATAAGATTTTAATTAAAGAACAATTGAAACTTCAGACTTCTTATGAAAAAAACTATATATTTAAAGGCCGAATAATAAAAAAGAATGTAATTATTCAATTAAGCCTGTCTTTTTAATACATTCCAATTTCTGAAGATTTAGAAATTGACTATTGGTCTGACGCATAAAAAGTAAGGTTAAAATGAAAAAATCAGAAATATTATAAATTTATTAATCAAGCAGAATTTCATTAGTAAAATAAAATGTGTATTTTTGAACTAAAATTAAATTGAACAATGCAAAAGTTGCAACCATTTACGAATAAAAAAAACATTAGAAATTTCCTTATCATTATAAAACCTTTCTATTTTTAAATTGATTGCTTGATTCAAAACATCGTTCAAAATAATCTACACATTAGATAATTAGGTATAGATATAGCATTTTGAAATTTATTTATTTATTTGATGGTAGATAATAACTTTAGGTGGGTTTTCAAAGCTTTTAACAGAATTTCAATTAAAATTTCTCCTTTATTAAAAATGAAATAACTCTATATTTAGAGACTCGAATAATAAATAAATTTAATTATTTAATTCACTTAACCCCCTTTTTCAAAAAATTTATTCCAATTTCTGATGATTTAGAAATTGACTTTTGGGCTAAAGTATAAAGAGTAACGTTAAAAAGTGAAAAATCATTAAAATATTATAAATTTCTTAATCAAGCAGAATTTTGCTATAATAATAAAAAGGATTTAAAAAAATTAAAATTCCAAATATGGAAGAAAAGAGGAGTTGAGAACAATATTGTAAGGAAATTAAATCATAAATAATATTAAAAATAATAAAGCATTAATAAAAAATTAAACACATTTAAATTCTCGGCATAAAGTATTTATGTCAACGCCCCATGCTTTTATAGTTTCTGTTTTGATTAGTAGATTTTAGATTAAGCGATGCATATTTTGCATATGAAACATAAGAAATAAATATATGTAATTTTTAAAAAAATACCAAAGTTTTTTTTTTATTTCTTTTCAAAAGAAGAATTTAGTTTCATTTTTAAGGAAAAAAAATTTTTATAAAATAATCCTGATATAAAAGTTTTATTGTGCTATAATTTTTTAATTGCGCTAGAATCTTTTTTTTCACAAATTTTCATTCTAGGAAGAAGAAATTGTCCTGGAGAGACTATAGCATGGATGGAAATATTATTCTATTTTTCAGAAACAGTAAAGAACTTCGAAATATCTACCCCACCTGGAGTCAAGCCTGAATTTAATATTATAAATGGACTCGTAGCTCGTTTAGCTCCACAAGAATTATGTTTTAAAAAAAGACAAATATAAGTCAAATTTCTTAAAGCCATTTAAACCGAAATTTATTAATATAATTTATTATTTTTATTTTTATACCTTATATTTCTTTTTTATTACCTTTAAGAAAGCATCATAAATGGATTTATAGTTTATTTAGATTCAAATGCCTAACATTTTATTGACTCATAAACAAATACCAATAATTTTTGAGTCATTTAAACCCTTTTTTTATAAACGGTAGTGCATCATTTTTTAATGTTCTTTTATTAATATCTAAAAGCTTAGCATCTTTCATTGCTTTCGTTTGTCTAATAAAGTAAACGCTTTATTATATCTGATAAAGTAAACGCTGCATTATATTTGAAACTTACATTATTAATAATAATAATAATATCACTTGTGAGCGAGAGTCTCTTTTTTATTGTTTTTATATTCTTTTTTTTTTGTCTTTTCTTTTCTCTAATTTCAGTAAAAAAATAAAAATATATTATTTCTTGAAACTTTTTATTTGACTTGAAAAAAGAAACTACAAATAAATATGTAGAGAGTCATTAAAAGACTGAATTGTCTCATAATTTATTATTAAAAAATGCCTTTGATTTATTAGCAAATACATAGTATGAAAAGAATACGTCTATATTATTTCATATTTATATTATTTACTGAAATAATATGTGATGTGAAATTAAGATTTAGTATATATTAATTTCTATAAATTTTTTTGTAACATTGTTTTCTCTATAAATTTTATAGCAATTTTTTTATATAAATAGTAAAATTTTTTAGTAGATATCTAAAAATGTGGACAGATTATATTAAATATTCACTGTATTGTTTTGAAATTGTAAAACTTGTATTTTTTCTACAGTCAATAAAATTCGTACCAATTAAAAGAGATGAATATATTATAATTTCACAAATACACACGCATTTTAAAAATAAAATGTGGTAATAATTTTGAAATGAAGTATTTATTTATATACATACCCTAATAAAGAATTTTGTCCTTTATAAGAATGTAAATACGGATGATGAAAAAAAATTGTGCTTTCATTTTCATTTCGTAGTTTACTAGTATTTCATGCAATATTGTTTTTTAAAAAAGAAACTGAAAATTTTCAATTCATATTATTTTATTTTGTATCTTATAAAATATTTTATAAAATTATTATATTATTCTGTTTTTATATATTAAACATCTAAATAAGAAAAAGCAAACTAGAAGTGCTGTGCAAATTTCTAAGCTTATGATCAACATTTTCATCCACATATATGTCTGTTTCAATGTTTACAAAATGAATAATAACAACTTCACAGGAAATAATTTACCCTACACACATTCTAAAACATAAATATATATCAAAAAAGTTATCTTAATACTTTGAGAAATAAAAGTTTTCAAAGTCAATGCCATGAATTTACATAAAGGGTATGAAGCCCAAAGAATTGTAGACTGGGAAAGTTTACAGAGGAATGAGGAATTCAATAGCATTCTAGACTTGGAGATACGTTCTTCCCGAATTAGTGTTAAAAAAGAATTAAATACTAAACAAAAATTAAAATAGTAATATGTAAATGCGATACAGAGTCCTTTAATGATACACTTTAAAACAAAAACATCTCAAATGCTATAGAAAGGGGTCAACATTTCGATTGAAAACTCAAATATAGGCTTGAAATCTGTATTACAGAGGAATCTCTGACATTTTAAATGATAAATGGATATGTGGTAATTTATTGCCAACTGCAAAGATAGAAGTGCTGAGTATCTAACTCAATAGGAGCCTTTTATGTAAGATATATAAAACCAGAAAAAGAATCAAAAGGCTGACAAGTGAAGCGATGGGAATGATGAATTAGGTCAAGGATTAGCATGCACTTTTCTTCGACAAAATATTTAGCCTTTCTTGGGGAGTCATTTTTCGAGCATCAAAACATTTAAAATTACAAAAAATACATTTCGAATTTCTTTTACCCGAACTACTAAAATTCACGAAAGTAGCAGCCGTGGTTAGACCAGTTTGTTTTTCCGGCACAATGGAAACATCTTTCCTTCGAAATAGTTTGTTCTCAAATCCGTTTCAAGCTACATGCATCATTTTCTTGTTTCTTACTTCCATCTGAAAAAAAAGTTATCTAGTCATTTAACAAATTGATGCCAACTATGAGTTAACTTGCAAATTGCGTTCTTTTCTAGGACCAAATTATCTATGTTATTAGATGACAGCTTCTCTACTACAGTTAAAATATTGCAAAGAAGGGATAATCTAATAGAAAAATGGTCCTGATATCATGCGAGGGTAGTGGCAGTGAACGTGTTAAGGATCTTGAATATTTTTCTTCATTTTCATTACTTCTACTTCTCTCCCATACAATCAGCACTTCCTCCGGCAAATAACTCTTCACCAGCAGTGTTAAGAAATCGCCATACTTCTCCTGTGTTCTCCCCAGGCTTTCCAATGATCCTAACTTCCTTTCCAGCTCGTCATACAGGATAGGCAAACTAATCTTCATCCGTCCAGCTGTAGCGTTCTTCATCACCATGAAGAGGAGGTTTCGTACGTAAATATGTACCAATAAATCCTCTTTCCCAAATCGTTCCTTTAGTTGCTGTATAGCCTTGGGATAATTCGATGTGGTTGCTGGAAAGCTGTGCACCACTCGTTTCGTTCCCGAACACTCTTCGACTGCCTGGATGAGATATTGCATCTTAATTAGGAATATCCAGGTCTGCAAAGATTTTATCAAATTGACTCCAAAAGACCAAATAATCCCGAACATCTTCACTAATTCCTTTAGCTGGATTTGTGGAAACTTGAAATTTCTTTTCGGTGATGGGTAAATCGGAATCTCCTTCTCGGTTAATTTCAAATCAAGGCATGAAATTGCCTCAAAAAAAAAAAAAAAAAAAAAAAAAAGGCGATTACGGTATTTTTTGGCTTCAACAAAATCAATTTCAAACAATGATTCATCTCCTTCATCCTGAAGTAAACTTGTAGCTGTTGGCTGCTAACAATCTTCTAATCTTTCAAATTTATCTTTAATTGCAATTGCAATAAGGATAATTCTTCCACCTCAGCAGTTTCATTGTGAAGTTTGGCTTCAATTTTCTTTATACAAAGTGTAAAAGCAGTTCTTAAAACCCTTCGTTGTTTCTTTAGTGCCTGCATTATTCCTGTTTCCCAGTTTCAGAAGTCTCGTTTCAAAGCACCAGTTCTGTCACGGACACCACTAAACACCAATTGCGAAACACCACTGTTCGGGCTTTATCTGCATAACTGTGTGGACCAAACATCAATTAAAAGTGTGTATGGATTATTGAAGAGTTCTAAATATTTACTAACAGAAATAAAACTTGGAAATGTAAAATTAACAAAATAAATTCAAAAATGTGTGTGATTTTAACTACTTCATAAAAATTATTTTCTATTCGATTTGAATTTGTGCATCTATATATAAAAGAACCTTTTGTACCAAAAAACAAAACTTTTAAACAACTGCTGTTTGAAACTGGAATGTTCTGTATCATCATTACAGTTTCAAACAGCAATAGCTGTAATCAATCATATTCCATAATACACAGTGATTAAAACATATATCAAATATGAGATAAGACAATTAAATAGTTTTTTTAAACAATTAGAATAAAATCTTGATCAATCAAAGATAACAATGAAGGATCAATAAAAATAAAATCTTTGATTATCTGTTTCTGCTTTTAATCAGTTCTTTATAGGTAAAAATTTTTTTCTCTCTCTATTCTATAAAAGAACTCTTTTATAGAATCGCGTTTATTATCTATAGAATCTATGTCGATAACATCTGTTAAATGTTTCCAGTAAGTAACAATGGTTAAAATCATAGAGTTAGAGAAAATTCATGCTTATTTTAATTTCAATAACGCAACTCTTATAATAAGTAGCTTCGCACTTATTATTAGCATATATGCTCTTTTTACACTACTCCAGAGCATTTTAAGATGGTATAAATTAAGACAAAAAAGACCTCCTGGTCCTGTTGGATTACCATTTGTGGGATATTTGCCATTTTTAGGAAACGAACCGCACAAGACTTTATGGAATTTGAGAAAGAAATATGGCGATATTATCAGGTAAGCAAAAGCTGGTTATTCCATACTGACATAGGAAGAGCATTTTTGTTATTACTAAAAACCAATCTTGAATATTTGATAAATATTTACATTTCAATCATCAACTCTGTCATTTTCTATTACTGGTGCAGGTCTCTCGATATGTACTATATGAATGTGAATTATTTATTCTAAGAATGAGCGACATTGAATCAATAGGTAAATGGAATTTTTTAAACAAGTTTTTTACAAAAGAAATATCAAAATGTAGTTTATTTTGAATTCATTATTTTTTTTAAAAATCAATCTTCGGTACACATTTTAACTTTCAGAAGTATATTCAGGCCAAATTTGGAAGGCTTAGGGGAAACGGCCTGGCCTATAGAAAGTCAGTAAGCCATCAACACCCACACATATTAAAATTTATTATAAATAAGATATTTTAAAATGTAGAAAAAATATTTTTTTGTTTTCTATATTAGCAAAAGGAAAAGTATTACCAGTTTAATATTTAGTTTTTTTTTTCAGCTTCATCTGAAAATGTTTTCTTGTATGTGCTGGTACCTGATATGCTGAAATCAACTCAACTGATTTGAATAATATTATGAATAAAATTCTGTTGTCTTTAGCTTGTAAAATTTTTGACAGATACATGAAGGGGCGTTGATGATGGATATAGAACATTGTTTTCTCTATTTTTATTTATCCAGCTTTCTAAACGCATAAAAGGCAGTCATTTATTTTAAGATAATTATTGAATAGGGTTGTCAAGTAATCAAACATGTTAACCTAAATCGGTGCACATAATAGAAATATAAAGGATGAGTGCTAAGAAATGTCGTAGTTGAGATTAAAGTCTTGAAGTACATTGGCATCAACTAGATAATAAATGGCGATACTTTCGCTCACTTTCCCTCCCATAAGTTGGGTTATAAAAATCTGGTCTTGTACTAAATACATCCTTTAATTGCTTTTATGGCACTATGTTGTTAATGATTTGTCCAAAAAATTAGCGTGTAAGTACTGGTTCTGGATGATAAACAGAAGCTGACCGCTATTTACAAACTGACTAGTTGTAGTATTGTGATGGGGGTCAAGTGGGATATAGAAATTCTGGAGTTCATCAAAATAGAAATAATAGAAATGAAACAGAATGATATTTTTTAAATCCGAATGTGATAAGGCAGAAGAAAAAAAACCTTTTTTCTTCTTTACTTTGGTACTTTTTGGATAGCGGGCGCAAATGAAAAGTCGTCAAATAATTTAGTCATACGTCTCCCACCTTACTCCAAAAATATGTCGCCCAAAAACGTTGTCGAGTTAGGCTTGTATATGAATTGGTGCAAGTCTTGGCGACGTATTTAGGTGCTAAATTATTTGGCAACTTTTCTCCTGCGCCTGATTTAACAAAAAATATAAATTCATACCTCTGGAGGCATTGATATGTGAAAATCCATTGGAACAAGAGGAATTTTAATTCTTATGTTATGGCGTTACACATTTTCGCATACACTATTGCTTTAACTAGTTAACATTAAAGACAGCCGAGTAATAGGAGAAACAAAATCAATCGGATAATCATTAGGATGAGATAAGTAAGGCTTATCCGGTAATTTATCTTAGTTTTAAGAAATGAGACTGCCTAACTACATACTGATTAGAATTTCTAAGAACTGTTTGTGAATTACCTGCTAGACTTTACGATAAACTTCGTTTTTAATATTTTTCTGATCTATTTTAGTTCTTTATATTAAAGCTTTGTATTGATTTCAAGTGACTGGAATAAATTTTGTGTGGATTATTCCTCCTGATTGTTAATATATATATATTTAAACCAATCATGTGCTCAAAATTTTCAAAAAATATATTTAAATTATTTAACTAATGCTTTGCAGTGTTTATCTTGGCCCTAAGTACACTGTAGTTCTGAATGAATACAAGGTGGCTAAAGAGGTTCTGAGTCATCCTGGATCTCTGGACAGAGCGCCTGATCTCTTCAGCCATTTAGGGGATATTGGTGAGTAAATAAAAGAAGAATTATTTTCTTTTTACTATTTGAGATATTTGAAAAGTTTATAAGCATTCATTTATGCGAAATGTATTCTTATACAGATCTGTAATGGAAGCTTTATAAGCCAGATAACAATCTCAAGAGCGAGTGATCACTTTTGTATACTAGTCATACTAACTGGCTACCAACCATAAGGCCGTGATTTCAATCCTTGCTATCGTCAATAACTTTCTTTGGTGACCTAGGACAATAAACAAATAAAGCGCAACCTCCTTGCAGCTGTTGGGGCTCCCTCTAGCCAAACAAAAATAAATTAAAAACAATAAAAATATGAAGCTGATAAATAATCAGTCGATAAATAAAAAATTTCAATAAATAATCTGCCAATAAATAAAAAAATAGAACTAAGTAATCAGTCGATAAATAAATAAAAAATGGCGATAAATAACTAACCAATAAAATGAATAAAAATAAAACTGATAAATAAGCAGTAAATTTAAAAAAATATCTGTAAGGTGTTTTTGATGCAACAACCAAGAATTCAGAAATATATAAAGTTAAAGAAGGATTTCAAAATCTAAAACTTGCGCAATCTTCTCATACGGTTTTTGAATCGTACCCTATGAAAGATCGAATAATCGGAAGAAAATACTTTTCTAAATTTTGCTATTGCTATATAATGATTCTAAATAATTAGAGGAAGAAGTATTCTGAATTACCACTAATTTAATGAAAGAATTCCGAGTCTTTGACTGCTAATAAAAACGTGCAATTCTTAAAAAAAAAAAAAAAAGATATTTTGAATTGTTTTTTTTTTTTTTTTGAAGGTTACAGAGTTATTTGTTTCTGGGGAAGATCGGAGATTACCAATATAAACATTCCTAATTGTTGCTAATTTCAAACGATCATTTCTTTATTAAAGATTATTTCCATACATATATTAGAGGCATATGCTTATTAATTCAATACATATTTTCTATTAATATGCTGTTGTTTATCGCCATTTTGTGAGGTATAAAGAAAATGATAATTTTTTTCTCAAAATTCATCTACCATAAAATTTTCTAAATGTTGCTTGACTTTAGAGTAGTTGTTGAGGACCATATTTATTTAGTAGATATTGAGGACCATATTTATTTTAATGTAGATATCAGGGACCGTATTTATTTTAATGTAGATATCAGGGACCATATTTTTTTTAATGTAGATATCAGGGACCATATTTATTTCAGAGTATATATTTGGGGTCATTCATAGAAAATTTCTTATGATTCGCCTACGAAAACTTAAACCATTAATCAAGTGATAGAGTTATTTTCATTTTAAATCATTTCCATATGTTATTAGATTATAGGGATTTTTTTTTACATAAAGAATCATGCAGTTTTATTTAGTTTTGAAAATCAAAATTTACATGCGTTAAAGAAAACGATTTTATTCTTTCAGGATTCGCTGCAGAAAATGGAGAAAGATGGCTCGAACAGCGAAGATTCACAATGTCAACAGTTAGAGATTTGGGACTTGGAAAGGATTACTGGGAAACTCTAATCATGGTGATTACCTAGAAAAAATTCTAGAAATCCAAGAAATTACCCAGAAATGTTACCTATTTAGAGAATGTTCAAATAAATTTCTTCATTTCCTACAAATTCCAGAAAAGAATAATAGCTATTTACTACTTTTAAAGTTTTGATTTCAGCTCAGCTATTTAGGAAAGATGATGGTAGATTTTCATATAGATAAATAAATAAAGAATATAATATTAAATTTTTGATAAACATTTTGTATTCAAAATCTAATAATATATGAATAAAGTAGAATTAAAATAGGCTGATATATAAATTTAAAAACTAAAAGGAAGTTCAGTTTGCTAACATATCTTATTAAAAAGGAGTCTTCTTTTTTTCAGTTTTACATATTTTAAAAATATTCTTTTTTTGAGAAATTTAAAGAAAACTTACATTATGAATTTTTGATGTATTTTTATTTAATAGTTTTATATTTTCAATTCATTCAGGTATTTTATGTTAGAATAATTTAAAACTCTTCACTAGTAGTTGCTAAAAAATGCCATCTTTTGTTGAATGAGGGCGCAAAATATTAAGTTTGAAACATTTTATAAAGTTAAATTTCTATTCGAACCTTTAATTTTGTTTTAGAAGTTAACAAGGAGTGGATAATGGCATTGGCTTCAAACAAGTATGAAATATAATGTGGGTTAATCAACTTCTATTTTTTGATTAGTGTATGTTTTTTTTTATCATAGTAAATTGCTCGGAAGGAATTATCATATAATTAATGGAATCCATTTAAATTATCATCTATCAAATAAAACCGATGAAAATTTTTAAATTTGAGTTTTATCGAAACCTTTTCCGATTATTAATTTTTTTTGGAAATAATATTTACTAGAATTTCTTACAAGTAGTACATTTTTCTCTTCTGAATTTTCTTTTTAATTTTTAATTTCTCCTGGTTTTCAGGAAGAGGTGTCCAGTCTTATTCAAAAACTTCACGAAATGAAAGGAGAACCATTTGATATATCTGAAGATTTGACGTATTCTCTTAATACTAGCATACTCTCTCTAGTGATCGGACGACGTCTGGACAGAAACGAGGTCGATAAAATCCAACTCTGTTCAGATTATGCTGAAGCTGCAATAACCAAGATGGGACCATCAAATCCTACAACACTTGTGCCTGGATTGAGAAAAATTTGCGAACTCTTCAAAATAGCTGATTATGACAAATCAAGGAAAGTTATTCGTCAGTTTGCCTCTTTTATGAAGTAACTACGGTTTCTCTACCTCATATTTAAAAAAGTTAGAAGTATAACACTTCTTCACCCCACCCCAGCCAAATAATACATCTGCCACCTTTTTTTGTGCCGATCATTGTGTATAAACAATAAAAATAGTATATAATAAATAGTAACATCTACTGTGTGATTTTGTGCTTAAAATATTTATAAGGGACTGTCTATGTGTTTAAAATTTAAATGCAATATGCTTAAAAGGTTTAAAATGGATTGTCAACATATTAAAAGTTTCACCAGTATAAACTTCTTAACTTTATTTTAATGCCATGAACACTTTTTTTGATGCAATGATAAAATTTCTGAAGGGGAATATAAAAGACTGCCTGCATATTTAAAATTGCATTAACTTTAAAATTTCATATTCCAATACCTTTTCTTGATTTAGTGATTATCGATGAAAAAAATAACTCCTTTTGGAAAAAAATTACTTAATATATGATTATAATATCGGAAGGTGTTTGTGTTTTCAGTTAAGGAATCGTCTTCACATTTAGATATCTGAGCTACACTTTCCTATTCGTCAAATTTAACCATTCATTTAGTAAGGGCTGCTGTCCTGTAATATTCTAAGAAGCAAATTGGATACCTTCGAGAGGGCGGCTTCTGTTTTATTATACAATTACAAATGCCATTTCAATTATCAATATTCTTTACTTTATAGATGAATTAGATATTAAGATCAGGAATAAGAAATAAACATAATATTTTTACAGTATATTAAATTTTAGAATAAAAAATAAACAACATAGCTGGTGGAAAACAAGAATTCGATTTTATTTGTTTGTTATACATTGCCTGTAATAAAACAAAAAACAAAAAAATGATATAAATTAAATGAAGTTAGTTCTAACTTATCAAATGAGATAAATAACATGCGAAATAAGTTATTAAAATCCCATAAATGAGTTCGACATGAAGTCAAAACATAGTTTTTTTGCGTGGAGAACATTGCAATAAGCGAATTTATTGTTCAAATTATTCTTTATCGGTTCAGGTCGATCATCTGATCCCTGATAAATGTTAATCAATTAGAATTTTATTAATTAATGGAGATTTTCTACTTTTATAATAATCTGAGTATGAGTTTTTCATCATGAAGTTTAATCTTTTCCAGAGGAGAGATCAAGAGCCATAAAACTTCTGAACAATTCCGAGATATTCCAGATTTCATCAATTCCTACTTGCAAAAGCTTTCAGAAGTGACAACAAATAAGAGCAAAGAGCATGCTTTTTCAGGTAATATTTAAAGTTTTTCATTCAAGAATAAAATAGTTTTTTGAAAAAAATAGAAATGAAATATTATTGTAATTTTTATTTACATATGCAAAGATGATTCACTAAAGTTAAATACTATTTTGTTCTTTTTTATTTAAGCCTGAAGTTTTAATATTTTATATATTTGTTTATTATACTTTCTAAAAAATCAGAATAAGTAATTGCTATAATATTTTTTTTCCTTTTTTCTTTTTAGTGATTGATGATTGATTTTTTTATATATTTTTTAAAGAAACACATTGTAGATGGTTATTAACTAGCGCGTGGCTTGGTAATAACCATCTGCAATGTCTTGCTGTAAAAATTTTAACTCTACATTTAAAATTACTTTCTTAAATGAATAATTTGATTAAAAATAAAATGCAAATAATTTTCTGCCTCTTATTCGATATGTCTATAATATGTATTGATTTAAAATTTATCGTGTCCCAAAAAAAGGTGACAATTCTTTTAATAGTGTCTATATGCTTGATTTGCCCTGTACATTAACATAGTTTTGATCAACTCGTATAATGACACTTGTTATTGCTTACATTTTTCTTCTCTTTATAGAAACAATGTTGGAGGGCAATTTGGCTCTTCTTTTTCTTGGAGCCAGTGATACTGTGTTTAGTTCCTTAGGTTGGTTGTTTCGAATCATGTGCAAACATAGAAACATTCAAGAGAAAGTGCATACCGAACTCATGGAAGTTCTTGGTAAAGATAGGTGTGCAAGGTACGAAGAAAGAGACAAGATTCCTTACACATTTGCAGTGCTCATGGAAGGCCAAAGATATGCAAGCAATGTGCCACTAAGTTCTACAAGAAAGTAAGTATATTCATTAAAAAAATATTGCTAAAGTGATTTCTAATTATATATGTTCAATGGTTGTTGGATATTGATATTCCATTTAAATAAAATAAAATGTTATTAAATTGTGGATTAGTGATTGCCTGTGATGAATGTTTAGAGTCCTGGATCCCCGAGACCTGATCTTTATTTTATTTAGATGTCGAAAACGTTGCTTGAAGCCTGGATAGTATTGGTGCCTTTGTTAGTGGCATGTGATAATATATTATTATTTATATGTTTTTGCCTTATGTAAGTAGTTGTGGTGTTAAAAGGAAGTTTAACACCCCAATTACTTACAAAATCTTTCGTAACGCTTCTAGCTGGTGATACTTTTTTCTTTCTTCCGAGTTGTCTTCTTTGTTTTATTTATTACATTTATATATATGAGCTTCGTAATTATATTGCACTTCTTTTTCACAGTTTGTCGTTGCTGTATCATTAAGAGCAAATTTATGAAATCAATTAACGATAAGGAAATTTTGGACCGGAAGTAGTAGATTTAAAAAAACCTTTTATGTATATTTGATTTTTATAAACTTTCTTTATTAGAATCAGTTTCATTTAATAATATATACCATAATAAACAAGATGCGCTAGAGATAATTACTTAATTAAGTTTTTTTTAAATGTAGAGCAAATCAAGATATTTCTGTCAATGAGTACATCATTCCAAAGGGCTCCGAAATAACAACAAATCTGTGGGCACTGCACCATGATCCAGCTTACTGGGATGAACCTGATGAATTTCGCCCAGAACGCTTTTTGACTGATGGAGATACCAAACTAATCAAGCATCCTCCAAGTTATGCACCATTTTCTATTGGTAGGTATCTGTAATATGTGACAATCAAAGTTGCGAGGAAGCAAAATATATATATGTTACCACTACACGTATCTTTCAAGAAATTTATTGTATTCGTTGCAAAGTAAAGTCACATAGAGTGAAATTAATTTTTGTTTAAACATTTTCACTTTCTCGTATACATAGTATAGATAAAGTATAGTAATCGTCTTATTCGAACTAAAGATTTGATTAATCGCCCTGTTTGAAACCGCCTTAAGCATTTTTAGAAAATGTTCTTCTGCCTATTACAAAGATAATTAAAAGAACATGTTAAGTTTTACGGATGAAATTTGGTCTTAATACCAAATTTATAGAATAACATCAAGTTTCGAGGAACATTTGTTAAAAGAAGTCAGTATGTCCGGTTGTTAGAATATCAATAAACACTATAGTAACAAAAAGGAGAGAGCTCTAAAGATAAAATTTAGTACACATTTTTAACATCTGTGTGGTATAATTATAGATGTATATAAAATTCTGCTCCAAATTCAACATAGTGTAAAGTATTTGGAGGCCTTCACTTTTAGAAACATACAAAAGCTATAAATCAAATATACAATGACTTAAATTTATGAAATTTAAAATGCGATTTTGTGATTGTACGTGCAGTTTTGGGACAAATCTTAATTTCTGAGTTGAGCATGCTTACTGGTTTTCTTACACTTTTCATCATTTAATAACTCAAGCATTTGCTTTATCTTAATTTCGATCTTACATTTGAAATGAGAAATTCCCCTTCACAACCGATAAATAATGCTAATTCCTTCTTTTGCTTTCTTTCTGATTCGAAGGTGAAATAATATTTGGGTGGTTGATGTTGAAAGTGGTGTCAGTTCCCTTTTTCTAATTAAGATATTACATAATTTGTGATAAATTTAGTGTATGTCATTTATGACTGGTTACAAAGAAAAAATGCTTAGTTATAAATTTGAAATTTCCCCAATAAAAATCACCGATCAATGCGCACCGATTGATCATAACAGTGCTCAAATTTAAATTTATGCAGGATACGGTTCAATTCTTATTTTTTTATTTTTTTTCTTTCAAAAAGGGATAATTTCATATTAACATTCGATATTAGAAAAGTAAAAAAAAAGACATAATGAATCAATATTATTTTATATCAACTGAAATATTGAATAATAGCAATATCTTATGATAAGTTTTACCATAAATAAATTTAATGAAAATTCACGGAGATAGAAATTACTGTTCGTATAAATTTGAAGAATGTGCATGAAAATAAAAACCGCTAATACTATTTCATTATTTGTTACTATTTAAATATAAAATTTCATTGATACAAAATCTATTTAAGAGATCTTTCATAATTGATTTTCCAAGAATGACTGTTTATGAAAATGTTTAATTTATTAATGAGTAATTATGTTATTTAATGTGTAATTTCATTTGTAATCTCTCTCTCTCTCTCTCTCTCTATATATATATATATATATATTGCATACCCATAAATTAGCAGAAATTTTGTCTGACTTCCCATTATCAATCTATATTTTTGAACTGATTAATATGCTTACCTTTAATTGTTTTGGAACATTAAAAAATTAAACTTGCATCACTTTTTCAAAATAAACAGTCCAATTAAAGTATGTAAAGTAATTGAATTTTCACTATTAATCACAAAACGTTTTACAGGATAAAAAATGACAATGATTCAATTTTTTTGACTGTCTATCATCTATTCAATTTTAGGAAGAAGAAATTGTCCTGGAGAGACAATAGCATGGATGGAAATTTTATATTATTTCGCGGAGATTTTGAAAAGATTCGAAATATCAACTCCTCCAGGGATCGAGCCAAAGTTTGAAGTTATTTCTGGACTCGTGACCCGAGTAGTTCCTCAGCCAATGTGCTTTAAGGAAAGAAATATTTAAAGAGAGCTGTTGAGTAATTTTGCTATTTCATTAAAAAGCATTATGTATCAGCAAAGGGTTTTTTTTTGTCTTTCAAGTTTGTTTAGGATAATAAACATTGTGTTTATGAAACTGGAATAACGAATAAAGAATTTGATAAATGTTGATTATTTGTAAGAACATTCAAATTTGGCAAGTACCTTATTTTTTATGACAAAACTCTTAAAGTATTATGTTCACAGAATAAATAGTTTTCATACATGCCAGAAAGTTAAAGAAATTCATTTTTACAAATCTATGAAATAATAAATAATCAAAAGCAATAAAAGAGTGTTCTAAAGCCAAATAAATAAATCAGATGGCATTGAATGTCTTTACATAAGGAAGCTAAAAAAAACAATTTTGAATAAAATAACCATATTCCGAATCCATCTTTAAACAAACAAAAAATCTTTGGCACAGAAAACTCACTGTTCTTGAACTATATTTAATGCAGAAAACTCATTGTTTTAAACTATATTAGTCACAGGAAACTCATTGTTCTAAACTATATTAGTCACAGGAAACTGATTGTTTTTGAACTATATTTAGTACAGGAAACTGATTGTTCTTGAACTATATTAGGCACTGGAAACTCATTCTTCCGGAAAAATATATCAATACGAATCAGTTAGGGATAACCACAAACCGAATAATCTTAAAATTACCCAGGGGAAACCATTAGAAAAGGGTAGATAGACTTCGCAAATGAAGAAAGTTAAAAATAAACCAACGGGAAAATCCGACCCCCAGTATTGGAAAAAATCTCTCGCAAAGGAAAATTTTAAAGGATGGACAGCACTCGCGTGTTATATTTGTCACTCCACTTAAGGTCGAATTGCCCACATTTAAGAAAAAGTGGATTTAACGAGTTTCGTAAATTGTGTAGGGACGAGAAGAAATGCGGAAACCTTATTTGCTTCCTATTCTGAGAGACTCGGGAGCGACGATTGATTTATTGAGTAATAACTATATCGGCACCAAAAATTATGCAGGAGGAACTGTTTGGGCAAAACAACCATTCGATGTAAATTTTATTTCCTTTCTCAAAAGTAGAGCTTCAAAGCCCTAATTTTGGAAGCATCATAACGAATGCAGCTATCTTTTAGTCAAGGGGGTTTATCTGCAACGAAACGGCATCGGGAAGCTGATATCGGAACAAAAGCAAAACACGAATGTGAATGTTTTCGTTACGCGTAGGCAGACCACCAAAAAAAAAAAGATCCTCGGAGCATTCTTATCATGGTGGACAACTCGGAAATTGTGGTCAAGATGTGTTTACTGATATTCATTCAACCTCAGGGAGAAAGGATGCTTCTAACCATTTGAAAGCAGATGAAGGCTCGCTTGTTGAGTGGCAGAGAGAATGTGAAACTTTTAAACCTTGTTTCAAAAGTGCAAGATATACACTGAAGTGACAAAAGTCATGGGATGACTGTTAATATCGTGTCGGTCCTCCTTTTGCCCGGCGAAGTGCAACAACTCGACGTGTCATGGTGTCCACAAGTCGTTGGAAGTCCTCTGCAGGAATATTGAGCCATGCTCTCTGTATAGACGTCAATAATTGTGAAAGTGTGGATGGTGCAGGAGTTTGGGCACGAACGGACCTTTCGATGATGTCCCATAAATGCTCGATGGGATTCATATCGGGCGATCTAGGTGGCCAGATCATGCGCTGGAATTGTCCGGAATGTTCTTCAAACCAATCGCGAACAGTTCTGGCCCGGTGACATGGCGCATTGTCATCCATAAAAATCTCATCGTTGTGTGGGTACGTGAAGTCCATGAATGGCTGCAAGTGATCTGCAAGCAGCTGAATATAACCATTTCCAGTCAATGATCGGTTAAGTTGCACCAGAGGACCGAGTGCATGCCATGTAAAAACAGCCCACACCATTATGCAGCCACCACCAGCTTGAACAGTGCCTTGCTGACAGTTTGGGTCCATGGATTCGTGGGGTCTGCGCCACACTCGAACTCTACCATCAGCTCGTAACAACTGTAATCGTGACTCATCTGACCACGCCACGGTTTTCCACTGGTCTAGGGATCAATCGATATCCTCACGAGCCCAGGAGAGTCGCTGCAGGCGATTTCGTGCTGTCAGTAAAGGCACTCGAGTCGGTCTTCTGCTGTCATACCCCAAGGAAAACAAATTTCGCCGCGCAGTCCTATCGGACACGTCCCTCGTACGTCTCACATTGATTCCTGCAGTTATTTGACGAAGTGTTGCGTGTCTATTAACATTGACCATTCTACACAGACGTCGGCGGTCTCGGTCGTTAAGTGCAGGTGGTCGCCCACTGCGCTGTCCATGATGGGATGGGATGCCTGAAATTTCATACTCTCGGCACACTCTTGATACTGTGGATCTCGGAATGTTGAATTCGCTAATGATATCCGCAATGGAATGACCCATGCATCTAGCTCCAACTAACATTCCACGTTCAAAGTCTGTTAATTCTCGTCGTGCGCCATAAATCACGAAAAACCTGTTCATATGAATAACTTGAACACAAATGAAAGCTCTGGAAAACGAACTGCGCATTTATACTTTTTCGCTGCGATACTATTGCCATCTATATATTTGCATATTGCTATCCCATGACTTTTGTCACTTCAGTGTATATATATATATATATATCAACCATTTGCGAGGTATATAATAATAGTCTAATATACTCATTCCGTCTGCGCGGTTGCTCTGAGTTTAGTTTAGTTGTTTTAACGTCCTGTTGTAAAGCAACATTGCGGCTATTTGGGGACGGACCTCGTAATTATCAACCACGGCCAGATGGCGTGGATGACACCTGACCTTGCACTACCCTCTCCACAGCAGCTGGAGGGCAAGTTTCTCTGAGCGAATCTGTTATAGAAACAAATATCCTGTTTGCCTTTGGCTGTTTTTAATGAAGATCTTGGTGTATGTAGACTCATTTCATCTATATAAATAAAAATGAATGTTTGCCTGTATGCCTCTTATGCTTTCCTAAACTGTTCATCCGTTTGCGATGAAACTTTGTCAGCTTGTTGTTTATACCTACGGGATGGTTATAGGGATAAAACAATTACCTAAAATAAAAATAAAAATTCGAATCTTAACCGCATCAATTTACCATGGATTAATCTCCAAATAAAGCTCCTAGGAGACAATAACAATAAACTGTAGAAATACTAAATCTAAAAAAAAAATAATTCTTTGTAGTTATTATACGCAAATGAGCAAATTGTCTCAGAGGTAACAACTCTTTTACAGACTATGTCAAAAAGCTTTGGGGAGACCAACCTGGGTGTTTTATATTTTAATTACATTTTAGTGTTTTTCTCAGTAATTAACAAAAATATTGTAGAACAAATAATCTTGCACCATCTTAATTTTCAAAAATTATCTTTTAAACTATATCAACGGTTTTATGGTATAAAAATATTTTCAAGGTTGAATCGATTTTAAAAGAAAATATTTTAATAAAATTTTTTAAAATTAAATCTGAGAATTCTGAAAGAACATTAAACGAATCACGATTAACAATAAATAATTCCTTTCATTACCTTTTTGAAAGAGCGCCAAATTTTACTATTCTAAAAGAATATAGAAATTTAATATGAAAAAAAGACTATTTGTTTGTACATATTTTATATACTGTCGTATCGTTCATTCTATTTCGATAAAACATTGCCAAATTATTGATTGATTGCATCGAATATTATTTTTTTCGGTGGAAGCAATGCGCCGGGTACATACTAGTATTTAATAATAATGTTCCACACATTGCACAGTTTTTGCTAATAATCATTTTTGAGATAAAATCGTTAATTTATAAGATTCCTCACCAGGTTTATTGCGATTCGTGTTATTAACAGTGCCTCCCTTTCTGCCGAACGATGATATTATTACCACGTCACTACTTTTGTTTGCTATTTATTAAATTCACGGTACAAAGATACATTTATACATTTTATAATAAAAATTACAAAAAAAAGTCACAAATTAAAAATTATTTTTGTCACTTTTTGTTTTTATTACTGCAAATGATAACAAAGATTTCAAAACCTGAAAAGAGCATCATCAGATAATTCTTTTGAAAAGCTACGCCTTTATTTTCCCCCAATTTAAATGTCGTTTTTTATATCAGAAAGAGTAAACTTTGTATCTGGTTGATAACGCATCTCAAGATAAAATTAAACACAATCTTTTGTTCACACATTCCAGAGTTTAACGATGTTTGCACAATTGCAATTTTAAAAACAATAAAATGAATCGAGTTATTTTTTTTTTTTTTTCACAAAAATTGGTCTTGGAAAAAAATTATTGTATGTTACTGATATTGCATATGCTAACTGGTCTAATATATTTTTAAAAAAAATGGGAGTATTAATACTTCTATATAATAATGTCTCACATTTTGGAATATTATGATATTTCAACGAACATGCTTCAAAGCATGCCATTTTTATTTCAGAGAAATACTGGATCAGCAAAATTATGTTGTGATAAAATAATTGATAAGCTGTGACGTTTTTATGGATAATTTCTCTTTTAATTTCATCACAACGCTACAAACTGGTGGCTGTATAACGCAATTATTCGACTCATTTATATTCAGGAAACAAATAATGGATTCGGAAACATTTCTTGTCTATTTTAATAGAAAATATTTTAGTCCAGCGTTTAGTAGTTTATTTTTTATTATTGGTAGTTTTGTATTCTTGAAATTTCTTCAGAAAATATTGCAGTGGTATGATTTTAGTAAAAAGAAACCTCCTGGACCTATCGGATTTCCACTTGTTGGATATTTGCCATTATTAAGCAGAGAGCCGCACAAGAAATTTTGGATGTTGAGAAAAAAATATGGAGATGTGATCGGGTAAGAATTATCAGTTCATTTGCGAAAGGGGGATTTTAAAAATATAAAAATATTATTTTTATGCATGATGTTTTGTTTATGAGAAAAAAGGGATTTCATATTAATTAAACTGAGCTTCATCTTAGCTGTACATATATATTGTACAATATTGTATGATATCATACAATATTCGGAATATTGCACAAGATTATTAAATATTAAATTATATAATACTGTACAATATTGTATAACATTATCCAACAGGAAATGCCACCTGTGGATAAAATCAGCGCTTTTCTAATAAATGTTATTGCCCTTCACTTTAAGTATACTTAAATATCAATGAATAATAATTATGAAAGGGTCTGTTAGCCTACGATATTTGGCGATTAACCATCCCTGTATCTGGAATCTGAGATGGGGCTAGAAAAAGAAAGTTAAAAAATCGAATGTGTATTTTTGACTTCTTTCTTTTGATAGATTAATTCCAAATTTTGGGACATAACTACAACTGTAATTAAAAAAAATTATGCATTTAAGATATTGCGTTTACATGCATGTGGAAGCACAGGCTGACAGACAATCAATACCCTGAAAAATGTGATTCAACATTTGATAAAGAGCTATACTTTATATGTTAAAATTGCGAAATAACTTCCCTAAGTTATTGCGTTTTCGAATTATCGCCTTTATATGCGTACGAAAGAATAGATCTACCAATGGCCGACCCTTTAACTGATTTGGTTTCAAATCGGCTGTATATCAACACTTTAAATATAAGATCTATGCTCTAAATTTTTTACGTTTACCTCTGTCTTTGTGAAGTTTTTTCAAAAATTGCTAGAAAACTGAAATTTTGATTTCAAGTCCACATATCAAGTTTTACCTGTTCCGTTCAAAGCGTTTTTAAGCTATCTTGTACAGAGACAGAAGGATGGACAAAGTTCAAGTTTTCCGGCGATTACAATGTATTCTCTTTGTAAAATCCGTTTATGAGATGGTAAACAAAATATTTTGCTAAAACATGTTGTCTAGTTGAATTCGCTTGACCTTAATAACCTTTTAACTACAGATTAGTGATTCCTATTTAGTTTTCAAAGATTGGTTAAAAGTAATTGACATTCAGATTACAAAAAAATTTCTAATCTGTTTGAAAATAGAAACGTATTTTTATTCACAAAACTTTGTTTGCTGCAGAGCACAGTTTTGTACAGATCTGTTTTTCTGTTCTAGATAAAATATTTATTGAGGAACATTCGAACGTAATCTATTTAGATATACGAGTTAATAAATTTTTTCCACCTTTGGACGAGTCAATGAAAATTACATTTAATATTAATCTTTTTCTATTAGATGTGTGAAATAAGCTGAATGAAAACGTTGTAAGTAACATTTCCTTGAATTATACATTCTTAAAAACAAATTCTAAAAGAAATTGTTTCTTTCCAATCAGAACAGGGGAAAATGCTGCATTTCTATAAAATTTAACTGAAATATTAGATATTTATTTTAGAAAATGAAACCCAGTAATACATACATTTATTACGAAAGAGCAAACAAAGAAAGAACAATTGCGCTTTGAAAAAAACTAGTTCAATGATTCAAAGAATATACAGTAGTTTTTTTTTATTGCTTTCTTCTTTGATTTTTGCTGTTTCTTTCAGGTGTGAAATATTTGAAATAAAAACTTTGTTTAAATTAATACCTCTCATTACTAAACGTCAGATTTAATTATTATTTTTGTGTATGAAAAGTAAATATTTATACAATATTAATAACAGGAAATGAAATTCACTCCAGAGAATCTCATGAATCCCAACCATGAATCTGCTGACTTTCTTTTACCATTTTTTAATATCAAACAGAACATTGATAAAATATTGTAATTATTGAGAATATGACGAATTTCTTTAAAAGACGTTTTAATTATCCATGAATTCAAAATATGTATTTATAATCTTAAACTCTTTCCGTATATCTTACTTCAATAATGATAATATTAAGTGTAACTTCAAGGTCGGTCTGTCAATTTGCGAACATGATGTATCAGAAGTTAAGGAACAGGCGAATGAAATTTGGTTCACAAAATTAGAATAAATACAAAATCAGAAATATTAAAAAAAAAATTTGAAATGAGATACAATTAAAGTTTAAACGGATTTTTTGAAAGAAACTTTTCAGAAATGAAGAATATGAAAGAATTAAACATTTCACATTTGGGCAAAAGATAGAGATTTTTAATGATTTTTCAAAGTTTTAAATGAAATTGTATTGCATTTTATATGTTGTTTATCAAATTATACGGAGTTGAAATGGGAGAAGGTTAATGATTTATGTAAAATAAAGTGGAATGATATTTCATCTTTTTTTTGTGTACAGCCTAACACTCCACCAACACTGAAAGTAGCGGTATCGAGAGGATTTGCTATGGCTGACTGTAGTGCAGTAGCTCCAAACTTCCCTAGCTCACCGAAATTTTATTATTTATACCGATAGCGTGAGTGTATTAAAAACGCTTTCTCACTACCACATTTCTCACTACCATATTTTATCAATGTTCTGTTTGATATTAAAAAATGGTAAAAGAAAATCAGCAGATTCATGAGATTCTCTGGAGTGAATTTCATTTCCTGTTGTTAATATTGTATAAATATTTACTTTTCATGCACCCAATTACTAATAGAATTCTGTGTACTTTGAGTCGTCTGAGAATTAAAGGCTTTTATGTCATTTTTTGGTGGCTGCCAAGCCATGTTGGTATCTCTGGAAATGAGATGGCGGATTTTTTTGCTCAGTATGCATCCTCTTTCCTAAACCGAGAACTCCCATACTATGATGTCAAGACATCATTGGCAGGTCGTCTTTTGTTTACTTGGCAAGAAACTTTGGATTTATTGACTCACAATAAATTGCACTCTGTCATGCCGACTATTGCAATGTGGTCACCTCTGATTATAGTTGCGTTAGATGTCAATCTAACACGACTTCCTATAGTACATACGCGCTGCACCCACAGACATTTGATCTTTGGCGAAAAAGCGCCAATGAGCCAGACATGTCACATTGATCTATTAAGCACATTTTAATTGAATGCCCTATGTTCCATTTCTATCGTGTCAACATTTTCAACAAATCATCCGTAAGTCTAACTGACTTGGTGGGTGAGAAATACCATCCAAATATTTTTACATTTTTAAAAGGGATTCATCTTTTTACTTGCATCTAGCTGATTTTCAACCTTTTAATGTCTTTTAGGGCTTCATTGTGGAATTGTATCATTAATTCGCAATTTTAATTTATTTCAAAATTATTTTTTTTGTGATTAAGAAATTTTAAAATTTTATTAGCTGATTAGTTACATCTCTTATATTTCTTGCAATTTCTTCAGTTCGTATTAATTTATAATTCATTGGCTGGGTTCATATTAATGTAGTCTTAATTTAAACCATATGACTGGCGCAATATGCCCTCTTGTGCCAATAAACCCTACCGACCTACCAAACTTCCGAGTCCTCGGGCCATATTGATTACTAAAATAAGTTTTAAGGATCAAAACCGCTTTAATTTTCCTGCCATTATCAATAATCTCTAGAGTATGACCGCTATACTTGACATCTGGTGTTTATAAGCAGACATTCTTAGTGATAGAACCCTAAAACGCTAATAGATGGCATCATGGGGGCTTTCGAAAATGAAATAGCTGTAAAGAAATGCAAACAGGCCTTGTGTCTGGGCACTGTTCGTCAACGTATTCTGAGACGACCACATTTTGACGATTCCATCTCATTAAGGAGTCAGACATAGAATGATGAACTCATTTCCGGTATTTAGTTTTGTCCTTGGATTTCCCCCATAGGATACTTTTTAGTGCAATTTTATTCTCATGTATATGTGATATTGCCGAAAAAATTCAATAACATGTAAAAAAAAAGTTTTTTATTGTAAAAAAAAACCTTTTTTATTTTGTAAAAGAGTAATTTTAAAATTTTAAGGACAACTTTTTTTTTATTTATTCTTCATAATTTAATGTTTATGCACCTTATATTAAATAAAAATTGCTCTGAAATATTACACTTTGCTTTAGTACCCTTTTAATTCTATAATATTAACTACTAGTATGGTATTGTTTATGTCTCATAAAATGGCGTCTCTTCATTTTTAAATGTAAACATCTCCTTTCGTTTTTCATCTCACCCGTAGTTTGACAAATTAAACCCATACTAACGCATGTTGAAAAACGCAGTTTTATAATCCTTTGTTGAGCAGTAGACAAGGATGCAAAATTTCCCTTCTTTATTGCCCCACAGATGGCGGGGTAGTCTTCTGTACGCAAGAAGTGTATGATTACATAAGTAAAATTTAGTTCAATATTTTAAAGCATATATTTCTGGGCGCCCCGGGTTCGAGTCCCGGTTCGGGCATGGTTGCTCTGAGTTCTATCTGTGAGATGTATGAATGTGCCCCCCAGTAAAAAGGGGTTGTGCAAGTGAAGAAGTGGGTCTCATTTTCATATGAGCTAGAAGTCAGACTTCTGCCCTCTGGGTGCTCAGGGGTCCTTACTCTCAGAAGCTACTGCCTCCCCTTTCCATGGAAACACGGGCACGGCATCATCATCAAAGTATACATTTTTGATTAAAAAATTGTTAATCAGGTATCTGTATTATAATATAAATATCCGTTTTATAAATTGATATGGTTAGTACAGTATTTTTTGCTGTAATTCCTTGTAAAATTTTTTTCATTATACGTTTGCTTGTAATTTCTTTAAATTCTAGGGTTAATGTCGGTCGTAAATACCTTGTAGTTCTGAATGAATACAAAGCAGTGAAAGAGGTTTTGTGCCACCCGGCTGCTCTTAATAGAGCTCCTGATCTCTTGGGACACTTAGGCCACAGTGGTAAGTAGAAGATATTACATAGATATATTAAATTCTTATAAGAATTATAAAGTAGAAAGTGGTATGCAGCTATATAATATTTATTATACAGCTGCATTTTAGCTGTATTATTTATAAATTGTGCCATGCATCAGGCAAAAATCCTTCATCAAACATAGATTAACATCACTTTACAAATAGCAGAGTTGAATAACAGATGTTCAAAATGAAAGAGACAATTTTTTTGAGTTAAAAATTAATAAAACTTTTTCAAAAACTTCAGGAAAAAAAAAAAAAAAAAAAAAAAAAAAAAGATTCTTCCCTGACATTTCATATCACACTGACAATATTTTCTCAGAATGTATTTCAGAGAAAAGTGCTACCTCAGCTTAAAAATTCGCTTTTTACATGATAAAAATTTTAATACTAAACATTATTTTCTTAAATTTTTTATGAAATTTAAAAAAAAGTACATTTTGTTGCAGAAATATGTAATATTTTAGACACTTCTTATATGTTCACACTCATTGTGATGACAAACATAAATTGAGTTCACCTTTTTTTTTACTACTGTGGCTTCTTTTTAAATTTTTGCGTAGTATTTTTTATCTTTTCAATAATTTAGAGTACATTTTTTAAAAACAACACAGAGATTTAAGAAAATAAAGCTCTAAGATCAAACTGATGTTACAAAAGGAAGATACTACAGAAGACTCTCGTTAATCGAACCCATTCGGGATACGACACAGGTCAGATTATAAAATACTTGAAAAACAAAATGCATACATGAATTATTAATAATCATCTCTATTAATGATACATTCATACACACATTCATCTCTATTAATGATAGAGATGAATGTGTGTGCACGTGATTAGCACGCTTGAGTGTGCTGTACAGGTCAAATCGTTTGAACTATAGTTGCCAAATCTGTAGTTTCTTGTTTATTTAATATGAAATATAAAAAACTGTTCAAAATTATACTTTTAAAAACTTATTTTGTATTTCAT
>JAPMOQ010010798.1:645840-660246 GCA_026543055.1 Argiope trifasciata | reverse complement strand
GACTTCAAATGAGTACATATCTACAAAATTTTGCGAATATACCTTTCATTTTATGAAATTCACGAAAAAATACAATAATTATTGCTTTGATTCATAATTTATAATAATTGTATTGTTTTAGATACGCTATTTGCCAGAAAACTAACAAAAACATTTTTTCTCATTGTAGGATTTATTTCAGAGAATGGGGAGAAATGGGTTGAACAACGAAGATACAGTATGTCAGCAGCCCGAAATTTGGGTTTGGGCAGAGGACACTGGCAAGATTTGATTAAGGTAGTTATACAGTTAAATTTTAAATCTCTTTTAATAATTTCAGTTATAAGTACATTGATAATAATAATAAAAAAAGAAATTGAGCTATTGTTCGACAACGGATTATGAGACGACCGCCGATACCATGCCATTAAGGGGTGAGACGTGGAACAATGACTGTATTTCCGGTATTCTCTTTGACCTTGGATTTCCCACATTAGATACTAGCAAATGTAAACAGTTCTTCCTTTCATCTTTTCTTTTACCGCTATTTTGACAAATTAAACCCATCTTAAAGCACGGAGTGTTTTTCAATCCATTGTCGAACGGTAACGCGTCAAAATGATTCCATTTAATTTATTGAACTACACCTATTCGATTTCAAAAAGCTCAAAATTTTTAATTTCAACATTTTTTTATAATTAATTTTTAAAAAAGTTTCAACAAAGTGTTTGAAAAAGAATCGATTTCACATAGCTACATGTTTTATATGCATGCAAAAAAAAAAAAAAGAAAAAAAAAAAAAAAAAAAAAAAAGTCTTGGATAATAAATTTTAAACGATATTTATATACCCTGGCGTGTAAGTTTCAGACCGAAGTATATGTGGTGAGTGGCTTTGGCTCGGAATTGATCGCGGGATTTTTAGGTTTGAAGTCTCTTGACATAACCACTAGATAAAAGCAATTGCTCATGTCCCGTAGATGTTATGTGGTTAATGAACATATCGGCGCAAACTTAAAATATGATCTTCCGAATATTTTAATTATCAGATATTAGACAGACATTTAAATCTTTTTGAAGAGCACAAACCGTTAAATGTATGGAAAATCCTTATACTACATTTCATTTATTTCTATATGTGTATCTGTTATCTAAAGAGAAGTAATAAATTTTTGATTAGCTTTTTTTGATATTTTTTATTAGTAATGTATGTTTTCCCATTATTATTATGTTTTTCTTTCCAACAGTATTAAAATTCCTAATATCGGCAGCATTTTTCTACAAAATTCATCGTTTCATTTTTCTTTCTGAAGTTTGATTTTATTCCCTCCGTTAATTGTAGCTTGCGCCGCCAAACAGGGAATATTATTCTATGACTACTCTTCCTTATCTTCATTTAAACGATTACTTTTATTCTTATGCATGTTGCAATAATATTAAATGTAGTTTTTGATTGTATATTACAATTGTTGGGAACAAGAAAAAAGGCGGGAATAGTCTCTTCAAAACTTTCCCGCATATACTCTAATAAAGATGTTTCCTCGGATATTACTAGGTCATTAGAGTACATGAGTTAAGAAATATCAACCTTTGATGTGATTTCAGCATCTTTTCTAAATCTATCATATCATCTTTGGCGATTAATCTCTGGCAAGTGGTTTATAGTACCCGAAAATCGAATTTCTGTTTTAAACATTTTTCTGAATAAATTGAAGGAAAAATTAGACATAAAATTGCACTCCTAATCAGAAAATTACATATCATATTTTACATAATTAAGTTGTTTCGTCTTTGAGTTACCGAATTTATATGTTTCTGAAAGTGCAACCGATAGACGGTCAATACATCGTTGAATTCTTCTCAAAATTTGATAGGTGCTTAGATTATAGATGTTGATTCAGTGTTCGAATTTTTATATATCTACTTATCTTCGTTTTGTTATTATTATATTATATTACATCCAAGCAGTTCAAATAACAGACTCTCTGAGAAGGTTTTGTTCAAATTTGATATAAACCGGCGAATTTGGCATAAAGACAGTATGCCAAATTTCATATGTTCAGATCAAAGCAGTTTAAACTCACAGAAAGCATGAACACTTTCCAAAATTGAGTTTTTTGAACTCAGCTAGGCCTAAAACTTAGCGATTTGTCAAAATTTCAAGTTCGAATTTTTTGATGATTACTATATTTACTCTATACTTTATATACGAAAAAGAAAAAATGCTTTAACACAATTGAAAAACATACGAAGAATTAATATCATCATTCATATCAATAGCATCAATATCAAAAAACATCAACATCATAAGGCACCAATATCAAAATCAGTATTAAATACAATTAGCATCATTATTGTAATGTCTTGATCTCGACCGAACAAATAAGTGAGTAGAATTTTCAGACAATTCTTTTATTTACAGCCTTACATATATATACATCAGAATGATTTGTTGTATTCTGGGATAAAATATGTGATATTTACTCAGCAGTTGAAGGTTTATAGTGAAAAGAGTTCTTGAAAAAAAGTTCTCGAGCCATTCAAAGAAAAAACACCACAATACACTACCAGGATGTTAATCCGTACGGCTACTACAGGGTGGAGCGTAAAAATCCGCAGTCTGCAATCCAAAAAAATATATCCCTGCTTAAAAAAAATCGCACTTTACTCTTTAAACTCATTTTACTCATCTCCCATTCGTCCAAATGAGCTCACTAGTGGACAATCGTTCAGCAAAAATTTCCCACATTTGTGACTCCAATCTGGCTTGAAAAATGTCCATCAATAATGCGTCGAAGCAACTGACCGCTCTGGAATACGAGTCAATGATAGTCCCTTCACAAAGGGGACTATATGATATCAAGATGGGTGGACACTCCTTTCCCTTGAATATGCAATAAGTTCCTCCTAAACAATGAACTTCATGTGGGGTCTTTTAGTAGAGCCCAAATAACCAGATGCGCCAACCACTTGGCGATAAGGAGGTTCTCCACATAGCAATCTGGAGGCTTTTAATAATGAAGGGCCTTAACAGATGGCTAACAGCTGTCTGGAAATGCCGCTTATCGTTAATGAAAGAAGGGAAAGTTATAATAACAAAACCAATATTATGCTCGTAATTAAACTTCTTTTTTTATTTTAGGAAGAGACTCCTAACTTTTTAAAGAAACTTCGTCAGCTGCATGGAAAACCTGCGGATATATCTCACGAACTAGCAATTTCTCTTACATCTAACATCATTTCTCTTTTGATTGGCCGACGTCTATCAGCAGACGAAGCTGACAAACATCAATTATCAGTCAACTTTTCTGAAGTTGCATTCATGTATATCGGCCCATCAAATCCAACAACAATAGTTCCGGCATTGAGAAAACTGTGCGAGATTTGCAAGATACAGGGTTATGACAAAGCTATGAACATTATCCGGCAATTTTCAACCTTCATTAAGTAATATAGACTTATTATATTCTTAAATTAGATTAAGCATAGTTAGAATATAATGGAAAAAGGTGGCAATACAAAATATTCCCATTAATTTTAACTATGAGAATATTGTAAGCAATGTTTAATATTTGTAGGTTTTGATACATATACTGATGTGACAAAAGTCATGGGATGACAGTTAATATCGTGTCGGTCCTCCTTTTACCCGGCGAAGTGCAACAACTCGACGTGTCATGGAGTCCACAAGTCGTTGGAAGTCCTCTGCAGGAATATTGAGCCATGCTGTCTGTATAGACATCCATAATTGTGAAAGTGTGGATGGTGCAGGAGTTTGGGCACGAACGGACCTTTCGATGATGTCCCATAAATGCTCGATGGGATTCATATCGGGCGATTTAGGTGGACAGATCATGCACTGGAATTATCCGGAATGTTCTTCAAACCAATCGCGAACAGTTCTGGCCTGGTGACATGGCGCATTGTCATCCATAAAAATCCCATCGTTGTGTGGGTGCGTGAAGTCCATGAATGGCTGCAAGTGATCTGCAAGCAGCTGAACATAACCATTTCCAGTCAATGATCGGTTCAGTTGCACCAGAGGACCGAGTCCATGCCTTGTAAAAACAGCCCACACCATTATGCAGCCACCACCAGCTTGAACAGTGCCTTGCTGACAGTTTGGGTCCATGGCTTCGTGGGGTCTGCGCCACACTCGAACTGTACTATGAGCTCGTAACAACTGAAATCGTGACTCATCTGACCACGCCACAGTTTTCCACTGGTCTAGGGACCAGTCAATATGCTCACGAGCCCAGGAGAGTCGCTGCAGGCGATGTCGTGCTGTCAGTAAAGGCACTCGAGCTGGTCTTCTGCTGTCATAGCCCAAGGAAGACAAATTTCGCCGCACAGTCCTATCGGACACGTCCCACATTGATTCCTGCAGTTATTTGACGAAGTGTTGCGTGTCTATTAACTTTGACCATTCTACACAGACTTCGGCGGTCTCGGTCGTTAAGTGCAGGTGGTCGCCCACTGCGCTGTCCATGATGGGATGGGATGCCTGAAATTTCATACTCTCGGCACACTCTTGATACTGTGGATCTCGGAATGTTGGATTCACTAAAGATATCCGCAATGGAATGACCCATGCGTCTAGCTCCAACTAACATTCCACGTCCAAAGTCTGTTAATTATCGTCGTGCCGCCATAAATCACGAAAAACCTGTTCACATGAATAACTTGAACACAAATGAAAGCTCTGGAAAACGAACTGCGCATTTATACTTTTTCGCTGCGATACTACTGCCATCTGTATATTTGCATATTGCTATCCCATGACTTTTGTCACTTCAGTGTATATGTGATTGTTTGGTTCATTTTTTAAATTAAAATTAATCAAAGTGAAAAATATATTAAAGAAATATCTGCAATAATTATTTATTACAGAGTGTTTCAACAATCAAAAATGCATTCAATGATTAGCACTTTAGTCTATTTTATAAATATTATTTTAAGAATGTGATAGCATTAATTTCCTAAATTTTTAAAGTTATTTGAACGATATCCTTTTTATCTGTTGAATAAATTATCCAGTATGTGAAATATAGTTGGTTTCAATAATTATATGATCTAATTACCTTAATTTCTTTTATAAAATGGATTTCATGAGAAATTATTGGCACTCATACATCATAAATTAACTACTCCAACCATCTATGAGGGACATGGAAAAAACTGAATGACCGCGCCAATGAGACAACACCATTGGCGGGAACTTAGGTTGAGTCCTAATGCCATCATCGATCTCAGCAATCATTTCCGTGGGAAGTACGTCCTAGTGGAGGTTCGAAGTAGGTAGTCAACCTCCGCTAGGGTGGGGAGAACCAACCGATTGTACCGAAAACTTTTCGTCCTCATTTCTAAAGTGGATCCGTTGGGAGTTATAAACATGCACAACAGTATATAATTATTCCTTTGAAAATACTTTTTAAAAATTTACTTTTAAAAATACAAGTAATGCAGGATGATCATAAAATTGGAGGCTATGATCATTATTATAGCCTGCATCTACAGGAGGTAACCACCCTCCACTAGGGGGGTGAGAATCAACCACTATACTTTAAGCTTTTCATCCTCATTTATGAAGTGACCCCGTTGGGAGTTAGAAATGCACATAACAACATATAATTATCCCTTTGAAAATACTTTTTAAAATCTTACTTTTAAAAATACAAGTTACGTTGGTTGATCCTTATTACTAAAAATTATTATTATTTAGCATATAGTTATTGCGATGTATTGTAAAAATATTTATAAGGATTTTCATTAGTCAGTAAATTTCAGTGTGAGATCCTTGGTAACTGAAAGAAAGTCAAGGTTGTATTCAGTCATTGTCGAATATCGCTCGCATTCCAGCTGCCAGACGTAACTTCAATGTGATGCTAACCCTAAGTGTATCGATATTTCCAATTGGCTTTCAAATGCTGTATCCTTTATATAATCTCCAAATATTCATTGAATTGTAATGACATATTTGATTTATGGCAAAAGGAAAACACACTGAACTTTTTCCGTTGTGATTTTGATAATAAGTGAATACATAGTTATTATTTGAGCACCGGTTGTTATATTTGTTGGAATAAAACAAAAATTCAGAATGCGATTATTTTGTAGTAAAAATTTTACATTACTATCATGTCTATAATGTTTTTCTTTTTTGTAATATTTTTTTGCTATCAAGGAAAAATTTCATGCTCACCACGCAATTCTCCCAAATCATGTATTTTTCCTGCTCATTGTCTAATGAGCTTGATACTTGCTCATTAACATCATTCTTTAAAGAAGTTACTAAAAAAAGTGTCTTCGACTTCTCCATGAATATAATTAATTAAAGTTTATTTTTAATCATATTAGAAAATTCCGAAGAGTCATTTATAATTAAATTAAAATAACCACAATACAAAAGGATGAAAAAAATAAAAAATGAAATAAATCAGAATTCTGAATGTGAGTAATAATCTTATAAGTCCAGGAATTTTTCTAAATTTCTTTCTAAAATAAGAATTAATTCAATAGGATATTATCGTAAAATAATGACACTTAACTATGATGTTGAATAGTTTTCGTTTACGATGTTACAAAAAGTTTAAATAATCAGTTCATAAAAATAATTCATAAATAATCAATTCCTTGAGGGTCTTTTTTTATTGTTTACGCTTAATTAGTAACAGTCAAATATATGGATATGTATTATTTATATGTGCTTTTTCCATTAAAAAATTTCTTTTCTTAAAGAATTATTACTAATGTAAAATTAAAAAATTGTAACATAAAATTGCAAAATGCATCTATTTATTCATTAAAAGAAATTCGTATAAATGGAATCTTGAAACTGAAAACCTAAAACATATTTTGAAACTAAATTTTTGGAGTTTTGAAATGATATTTAATTGATAGAGCTATTCAAACCATTAGTTTTACCGTAATTTATGATCAATGCTTACTTATCTTAGGCATGATAATCCAGGATCCACAGTTAAATTCAATACTATAGTGCAGCCCAATAGAATCAAAAATGTTAATCAAAAAATATTTAGTAGAAATTCAAAGAAACGTTTGTGATGATTTGAAAAATTCTTTTTTTCTTTTTCTTTTTTTTTCAGAGAAGAAATAAATCTACATAAAACATCTGCTCACTCTAAACACATGCCAGATTTCATAAATTCTTATTTGGATAAAATTTCGGAATTGTCAAGATCTGGAGAAAAGAACTACGCATTTTCAGGTATGATATAGAGCTTTGGTAGAATAACCTATATTTCTTCTAATTATCACCTTTATATTCATTATCTCTCAAATTAACTATTTAAGGGAATGGATTAATTAATATTAATCATTTGTATTTATAAATTCAGACATATTTTTACTCAATTAAACATAAGCTGCCTTACAGATTTTTAATTCAATCTGTACTTTAAAGAGAGCGATATACCTTCCTATAATCATCAAGAATTCCAATTAATTCTTCTGTAAAATTTGGAACCTCTATTGAAGATGTAAAAGCATTTACCCCATTTTTTTTAAAATTATATTTTTATATTCAAAATTTATAGGACTGATATTTTTCTTAGAGTTTATTTAGAGTTTAGAGTTTCCACAAGGAGACAACAGCAATGTATCCGTTTAACCTGTTTTCATATTCTAAATCTTTCGGGCTGATATTTTCTTATTCTGTAAACAATTATGTAAATTAAGCTAGACAGTTTTGTTGTAAAAAATATGCATTTTAAAATTGTATAGATTTTATGGGTCTCTGTATCCTCTGATCGAGCAGTCCAACATCAGGCAAATACCGAATGCTACCAAACATATTTGTCAAAATATTCGTCACATTATTTGTCCTTTTAAATATATACCCAGTCATTATATTGCTAAAATACTATCCTAATATATGAGACCGTAATTATCACGCCATTCATAGGAAAGGAATAGAATTTTGATTCCAAGTATTTTGAACTGTGAGGAATAATATGAAAAACAACAAATGATTCTTCTAGTAGTTACAGTTACAGAGACAAATTTTAAAAAATTTCAAAAGACAGCACCAATTTTTTAAAATTGGAATGTGTTCTCCGTAGCAAAAATTAATAAATAACGTTCAAATAATACCTGTTGCATAAAAATCCCCAGTGCTAGGCAAATTCAGAAGAAATGAAGAAACAAGCAATAACAGCAGATAAGCAACAAAAGGCAAAGTATTTTATTATGTTTTGCAAATTTTCCAATTCGCTTTCTTCAAACACGATTGCATTTTGCTTTCTGCAGATGGTGCCTTGAACCAAAGTATACACCATGTCAAAGTCATCTGTTAAACTTCACATCTCTGGTAGGCGCCTCAAGTTGTATTCCTTTTTTTTTTCTCCTTAGTTTGTCTAGCGCTTGTTATTTTCGTGCTAATAAATAATGTTCCAACTTTATTAATTGCTTTTTGCTATCCAGAACATATTCCAGTGAAAAGTTGGTGTTATCATTATAAAATTTTTAAATTTTGCAACCCAAATTGTAGTTCTTCATATCATTCTTGAGCGCATATCTCAAAATACCTTGAATCAAAATTTTATTCCGTTCTTGGGAATGCTATGATAGTTAATGTTTAAAATATCGGGTTAGTTTTTTTATCACTCGGTTCATACCACTATCAATTTTGAAGCATATTTATAACTGAGCACAATTGTTTCTTTGATACACATTCAAGAATTTCAGTTTTTCTTCGCTATTGACTTATTGGTATAACCATTTCTATTTCCACTGCAGAGCCAATGTTAGAAGGTACCTTGAATCTACTATTTCTGGCATCTAGTGACACCATGTTCAGCTCCTTAGGTTGGTTATTTCGACTCATGTGCAAACATAAGGACATTCAGGATAAAGTGTATTCAGAACTCACAGAAGTCCTCGGTAGAGATGGGCAAGCAAAATACGAAGAAAGGGATAAAATTCCCTATACTTTTGCTGTGATGATGGAAGCACAAAGATACGGATCCATTGTTCCATTGAGTGGTAACAGACTGTTAGTAAATGCTTAATTTTGTTCCATAATTGTTGTATAAATAATGAAGTATTCGGCATTAGCACCACTAATTATTGAATACATAATTGGCGATCTGTGATGTAAATATGAAAAGATTTTAAAATAGCTTTAGAGTATGTGTTAATTGAAATACTTTTTTTTTTCATAAACACTTTGTAGGTAGCTTATGATATATCAGTAAATTAAGAATAAAAGGTTGTCAATGAATAATAAAAAAGGCCAACGGCCAATTTTTTAAATAATTAATAAAATGTAATATTTTTGTTTGATTTTGCTTATGATAATTCTTAAATAATGGAACTATTGAACTCTTGCTTAACGTGAAGTTGAGATTATATGAACTCATATTGAAGCTAATCAATGAATTTTTGAGGAAATGATATTTATTCTCTTCAATCAATAGTAAGTTTAATAATTTAAGTTTATTGTTATGTGAGTTGTTTAGTAATTTTTATGATTGAGTTTTTTGTTTCTTAATTGACAACTATTGATTTTCCATAATACATTTAAACAATGGATTTGTTTTTATTCAAATTGACCTTGAATTGACCCTTCAACATGAATAGTATTTGTTCGAAATTTCTTAGGTTTCTACTACTGAAAATATTGGAATCAAATTTTTATTGAATATTTTTTAAAAATCTAATATTGGTAAAATAGTTATTTATGCGTCACAAAGAGTTTATTTTTCAAAAAAGATCACAAATTAAGATAATTTGACATTAGGAAAAAATAAATATATATTAATAATAAATATAAATGTATGTGTCGGTATTCTACAGTCCAAAGCCGTTTGACCTAGAGCTACCAAATTTTGGCACATATATACTTTGTAAGATGAAAATGTGCAAGGAAAGTAGATCCATTTTTTGAATTTTTAGTTAAAATTTTAATTAAATAAAAATTGGGCTGAATTTTCATATATTTCCGAGATAAATTTCGAAAATAATATCGAGCAAAAATAAATTTTACATTTTAAAAATGTCTTTTTGATTAAACTAATTTAATAATAATGCTAATTTTTTCTTTCGAATTTTGGCAATTTTTTAAATTTAAATTTAAATTGATTAATTAATTAATTTTTTTCCTTATTTACTACAATTAACTTAAAAAGGTTAAGTTGAAAAGCTTTGAAGACCGCTATTTTAGAAGATTTCGGACCATTTCAATATCCACTGTGAGGTACATTAACCTTTAAACACTCTGGTTTCCCTGAAAAAATTTGTAGTTGACTAAAAATAATAAATTTAAAAAAAAAGTTATTTGGTATAATTTGGTAGTAGAAGAATAGGGCTTCCTTTGTTTAAAATATTATAATCAAAAAATGTTTTGCTAAGCATAGTTAATACGACAGTAGGATAGTATAAAACGTTAGACTACAGTTTTTTCAGGAGTGCATTTTTTTATTGAAACAATATGGAACAAAATTGGTTCTATCCTCCAGAGCACATTTTCAACTTAAAATGCATATCCATTTCTAATTATTTAGAAATCAGTTCTTGGACTGCATTCCAAATGTTTATGTTACTGCAACGTTACCGTTTCCCATTCCTGATAATTGGCATTTCCAGCAAGCTGTGCCACCACCTATTAAAACCCTCAATTATTAAAGGCCACCAGATTGCCAGATGGATAATCTTCTTATCACAAGTGGTCATCGCATCTGGTCATTAGTGATGTCCAGGAATGTCAATACATTCGGATGGTAAATTTTTCCTATTGTGAAGGGCCTATAAACAACAGGTGTTCCAGAACGGTCAGTTACGAAGACGCACCATTAACGGACATTCCTACGATCGACTGGTGACCATGTGGAGGGCATTTTACTGAATAATATTGGGTGATAAATATCTCAAGTGGACCGGTGTAAAATGATAGGCGAAGACTTGACAGAGTTAAAATGCGGATTTTTTTAAGGAGGGAAGAGAGAGACTTCTTGGATTCCTAGAGGTACCCTGGAGTAGCCGTGTTATCATCTAACAACCTGTTAATTTCTAGTGTTATTTCTTTGAATTGGTGGAGAACCTATTTCAAGTTAAACCTCTCGACTATGGTGTAAATATCATCAACTTCCAAAAGGCGTAAATATGAAATATTTTAACCTAGATTAGAATTTTTTCTTATGTAATATAGGGCTGTAAATAAACGCATTGCTTGAAATTCTACTCTCTTATGTCCTCTGTCAAAATCAAGACATTACAATTACATACTAATTAATCTATTTTCTTTACATGTAAAGTGCATTTGAAGATATTCCTATCAATGAATACATCATTCCAAAAGGCTCAGAAATAACTGCTAATCTGTGGGCATTGCACCATGATCCAGCCTACTGGGATGAACCAGAGGAATTTCGCCCAGAACGATTCTTGACAGAGGGAGGCACCAAGCTTGCTAAGAATCTTACAAGTTATTTTCCATTTTCAGTTGGTAAGCCTTTTTTTTTGTTTTTTTTTATTAGGTTGGTGCGTATGAAATGTCGGATTCTCTTTACATGCGGACGTTTGTCTCCCTGTTTTCGTTATACTTTTGTCTTTGGCATAACCTCATTCATAGTCGTATTGTCCATTGCCAGAGACTCATTTCAGCAAAATAGGTTTTCTCGAAGGTCTTCCCTTTTGTTATTTCTTTTGAGTTTATTGCCGATATGAATTCTGCCGACATTCGCGTCATTTTCTTATATGAGTACAAACTTGGTAATAGTGCTGCAAAAGCTGCACGCAACATAAACCAAGCGTTTGGGGAGAATACGGTTAACGATCGGAAAGTGCAGCGTTGGTTCGAAAAATTTCGGCGATTTTTCACTGCAAAATGAGCCGCGCGGAAGACCCAAAACGTCTGTGAAGAATGATGACCTGAAGGCTCTAGTGGAAGCGGATCCAGCCGTATCCACGAGGGAACTTGCTATCAGGATGAAAGTTGACCATACAACGATATTGAGACACCTTTCTGAGATTGGCAAGGTTAAGAAGATGGACAAGTGGGTACCGCACGCACTGACAGAGCGAAATAAGCTGGAACGAACTGGAATATGAAGTTTTGCAGCATCCACCATATTCACCGGATCTCTCGCCGACTGATTTTCATTTTTTCAAGCATTTAGAGCTGTTTTTAAGGGGCAAACACTATGAAAATGAAGACAGTCTAAAACTCTCGATATCAGAGTTTATTAATTCTAAAGACCAAAATTTTTTTAAGACAGGCATCTACGCTTTAAAATCTCGTTGGGAGAAGTGTATTGAAGCGAATGGAGCATACTTTGATTGAATAAACAGCTTTTGAAGAAAGATATGCAGTTTTATACAATCACTTAAGAATCCGACATTTCATACGCACCAACCTAATACTTACTTACCATTAACTTTCACTACATCAAAAAGCTTTCACTACATGAAAAAATTACTCTCGAACACTGCAGATTACGGGTTATGATTTCGAACTTCGTAGCATAGTATAAAATAAAGATATTCAAAGAGTAATAATATATATGCTATCGTATTTCAACACCGCTATTTTGTCTTTGTGTAGAAAGAAAAAAAAAAAGATTTGTGTTTAGGCAAATATGAAGAATGGGTATAAACAGTGTGTCCGAAAAAAATAATTTTCCTAATTTCATTACTATACTTAAACCTTGTTGTTACTTAAAAGTGCACATTTTACCTACAAATTTCGTTAAAAAGAATTAAATAATAACATGATTAAAATTCAGGAACACAGTAGTATCACTAAAACACCATGGGAAATCAAAAAATTTAATATTTGGATCTTTAGTTACTGCATTTATAAAAAAATTAGACTTCAGATTAATGAATGAACTGAACATTATCATTAGTGCTGAGTAGATACAACTGCATTTGGCCCTTTGGCTCCCTTTGAAATAAATGTACAATAAAAGAAACACCTTTTTTATTCGTCCTTTTCTGATAAGAAATATCTTTCAATAAATAAATTAGTATATTAATGTGGATAGTATAAGTCCTGACTATTATTTAAATATTGATAAAAGCATAAATCTTAGCTATAGCCAAAACATTAACTTAATTTTTTACCTTGATCATAACTCACATGTGCAATGTTTACTCTTTTAATCAATTCAAAACACTGAATTTGGAGCTGTGGTATAAAATTTATTATCATTGGTGCTGAGCAGATACAACTGCATTTGATCCTTCGGCTCTCATCGAAATAAATATACAATAAAGGAAACACCTTTTTTATTCTTCGTTTTCGGATAATAAAATATTTTTCAATAAATAAATCGGTAATTATTAATGTGGATAATATACGTCTTGACCATTATTTAAATATTAATAATAGCATCAATCTTAGCTGTAGTCGAAACTTTTATCTTATTTTTTATCTTGATCTTAATACACATGCACAATGATTAATCTTTTAATCAATTTAAAGTACTGAATTCGGGGCTGTGGTACAAAATCAAAGAGTAAAACTGTTTGATAGAAAGAATGATGTTAATTTCTCCTTATTTAAAACGGTTCACTTTGTTGCCGACTGATAGGTGTTCGTGTCACAGTGGTGTAGTCCAGGATGCTAAGCATTTGATATTTGAATATTATTATTTATATTATAATTATTATATAAATAAATATTATATAATAATTATATAATAATTATTATTTATTATATTTATTCCAGAAAGTAAATTCAGGAACTGACTTCTAAAGAACAATATAACTTGGCCTCCCCATTTATCTGCCTTTGTATAGAGTCAATCATCTTTCATTTCCTTTTGTATGCATATTAACAATATTTTCCGTCGTATTATTTAAATAATATTTCAGTGTATTTGTCTACATATATTTGAATATATACTTTTGTACCTGCATCTTGAATTTTTTTTAATTACTTTATCATGCTTCTTCAATTGTTTTATTTTATTTACTGTATGTTTCTGTTAGTATGTGAGCAATTTTGTTTCATTTTTGTTTGTATTTGTGTATTTACTTGTTTTCCCCATTTTGCTCTGCATTTGTGTCTATGCCATCATATTTGAATTTCATCCTACTACCAATTGTGAAAGTGACTTTAATCTGTAAGCCTTGTGGTATACTTTTTGGCACACACGGAATTCATATATCGAAAACAAAACAAAAGAAAAAAACAAGCAAAAAAAACATTCTTTCTTATTTTTTGATCACCTAATGACCACAATCATACCCTTAACTTTGTAGGCATCTGTATCTTTTACCTCACACAGATTTTTACTCTCTACATACAAAAAGATCCCTTTTTTCTCCATTTTGAATGAATCATAAAAAAAAAAGATAGAGAGAAAATGAATTTACTACTAAAGTTTAAGAACAAACATGAGTACTTTTCTTGACAATTGTTTTAAAGTTTCGTGAAGAATTCGTGAATTGTTTTAAAGTTTCGT
>JAPMOQ010010798.1:626650-645830 GCA_026543055.1 Argiope trifasciata | reverse complement strand
TGTTTTAAAGTTTCGTGAAGAATTCGTGAATTGTTTTAAAGTTTCGTTTATACGGTAACTAAGAATAAAATCTTGGGTACTATAATCAGGGCTCCAAACATCTTACTCGAGCTACAGAGATAATTCGAAACCAAGCTTTTACTGTACCTCCAGGAGAAGTGGGGCCGCGGTGGCCCGGTGGTAAAGTCTCGACTTCGGAACCGGAGGGTTTCAGGTTCGAGACTCGATTCCACCGAAGAACCGCCGTGTGAGGGGGTCTGTTGCACGTTAAATCTGTCAGGCCAAATGTCCTCCCACTGGTGTGGCGTGGTGTGGAGAGGGGGGTGCCAGTTCAGGTGTCGTCCTCATCATCTGACCGTGGTTCAAAATTACAAGGTCCGTCCCAAAATAGCCCTAATGTTGCTTTAAACGGGACGTTAATATAACTAAACTAAGGAGAAGTGAGAATTCGCTTACGTGCCTATGGACTGTAAAGACTTTCAGACAAACATTTTATTTCCAGCCACACACACACACACACAGAGAGAGAGACAGAGAGATGAACAGTTTGTTCTAACGTATGTTAAATATTTGCTATTTACACCTGTTGAGGGTTTAGCGCAAAAACAGTTCATGGAAATAATTCATCATTATTTCGAAGAAAGACACCTCAAGACGCTAATAGGGTGTTAGCCAGAACAGCTACCAGGGTGCAGTATTCAAATGCCACAGTCTGTAATCCAAAGGTATCTCTCCTCTTCAAATCAAGACCTGCTATTTATCGCTGTACAAAGCCCGCCTCCTAAATCTCAATTCGCCCACGTTATTTCCCTGTCGGCCAGTCGACCAGCAAGAATTTCAGTTAATTGTGACATCACTCTTTCGTGGCGTGGGGCGGTCCATCAATGAAGTGTCCTAACATGAATGACTCGTCCTAGTCGACGATAGATTTCCCTTGAAATCTAGCGGCTTTTAACAATGGAGGGCGTTAACCGGTCGTGGGCAGCTAGCTGTCTGGAAATGCTCTCTTGTGAATGGGACAGGGGAACGTTACAGGACTATTCATTTCTCTTTTTGTGACTTCCGTTCTGTCGGGAGATGGAATTCAACATACGAAAAGCAATGTTTTTATTTACCAATACCGTATATCATAAGTAGAGAAATTTATAAAGTTTTATTGCAATCTTTTGTAATAAAGCGGTGAATTGTTTTTTCTCAATTTCTTAAACGATGTTGGAGAGTCGTTATTAAAATCAATTCTCATCTTTTTAACAGTACTGATCATCAGTTTCAGAATTTTCTGTCGTCAAATATTGCTTCGGTTAAGAAATAATTTTTTTAAAAAACCTGCCAAATCGGGCTATATTTGGGTTAGGAAATTTGCGGAATCAAGGCGCAAGATATTAAAATTCTGAAAAGCGCAGTTTCAAGCTAACTCATTGTCGTTTTTCGTATTTAACCAGATGATTTCAATAATTCAAGCAACAAGTTCACCTTTATTTTTAGCACATCTGATTCTAACGAATTGTGTAAATGATATAAGATTCGAATCAAAGGCATTTTTAGAAAGTTCTAGATAATGTAAAAACAAATTCAATGATTGAAAAAAAAATTGTCAGTCAAATCAGATTCCAATTAGGAATTATTTTGATTTTCGAGCATACATACATTCTTTTGAAATAATGGGAAACGCGAAATCAACATATAGTAGTTAGTAGAGTATGTACTTTTTGCATACATTTTTGTTTTTTAATATTATATTAAATTAAATTATTATATAATATTATTATATAATAATTATATAATATTATATTATATTATATAATTATATAATATTTATTATATAATATTATAATATTATTATAATAAATTTATAATAATACAAAAATAATATTTGTTAATTAGTCAGTAAAATTCTTATTTTTGCTTTCAAAACAGTTTTTTATTCCCAGTTTAAACTGCCTATTAATCTAAAGACTCTAATAAAGGCTTTTTTGCCGAATTCGCGAAATGTTAGCCGAACCAATTCCATATGAAAAGGAACAATAAAAAAGGAATTTTGTCTGAAAAATATTTAATTTCCTCTTTATAGCGTTTCGAATGAAATTTTGTGGTTTACCAAATTTGTCAAGCGAACTCTCGAAAAAGAAATGTAATGTAATGACCATATCATAATGTGTTTTTTTAAAAATATTATTATTAACAAGGAGCCTAAAAGTATTATTTTTAATAAATATAGCATCTTTCAGGTAGAAGAAACTGTCCCGGAGAAACCATAGCGTGGATGGAAATCCTTTTCTATTTCTCTGAAGTCATAAAGAATTTTGAAATTTCAACTCCTCCCGGTGTGAAACCTGAATTCAAAATTGTGAATGGACTTGTCTCCCGCCTGATTCCTCAAGCATTGTGCTTTAAAGAACGAAAGTCTTGATTACATTTTAAATATTTTTTTCACTTTCTTCATTTATAGATATCAAGATAATCATAGTACTATTTTAAATTAGAATTTCTAAAATCTTTTCATTTCATTAGCATCTTTAAGTTGTATATAGATTTTTGAGCATTTTTTTTAGATTAAAAATATTTCATTGCGCAATTAGACTGATAAGCGACTATTACTATAAAATAAAATTTTAATTTTGTTGATTTGAAATTGATGACAATCAAACTTAAAATAATATACTTATAGACAAACTTGGATAACATGTTTTCATTTATTCGAAAGGTTGAATAACATATTATCTTTTGTTAGAAAATTTTAATAAAATATTTTACATATTTGTTTCTATTTATTTTTAATTTCTCATTTACAACGTATGACGTGTACTTTTCCGTGGTACGGGCGTAAGATGTCACCAATGTGAGTCGAACTTGAGTCAAGTCGCCAAGCGAAACGAATGGCAAAACAAATGTCACGAATGTGAACAAAACGCGAAAAAAGTACTAAGTGAATAACGTGAATTTGATGAATCTGAATGTTACATTTGATGTAATTTTGCATTATTTGTTGACCTCATTTTTTTTGACTAACGATTATTTGGCTATTTTTGGGCGTTTTTTTCGTTGGTCTCGAATAACGGAAAAGTACCATATTAAGGAAGTACAGTCATCGTCAATGCAGGGTTTCAAATTATCAAATATATTCATTTCGGCTTTTGTTGAATTTTCTTCAAAACATTCAACACTTTCGGAATCACACATTTCTATTGCTTTTATTGCAACGTTTATTTCTGTTTGGTCTTTAACGCTCAAATAATTTTCTCATTCAACTTACTGTTCGTCAGTGGATTTTAAGATGACCACATTTCGACAATTCCATCTCATTAAGGGGTGAGACGCAGAGCCATAAGTGACCTTGGATTTTCCCCATTAAGTACTTTTTGCTTCAATTTTTTTCACATGTAAGTGAACGTTGTGTTATGTCCGACAGCATTTTATTTTAACAGAAGATTTCGTATTGATATGGGTAGCTAAAAGTGATAAAAAAGCTCCCAGGAATATTACAAAGAAAATATTGCATTAATATCATTAAATATTGTGGCCAAGAAGCAGAAAACGGGCAATTAAAATATTGCCGAAAAAATTTAATGACATACAAGAAAGAAATACCAAATTTTAAGGATAGAAATTTTTCATTTATTCATCTTAATGTTTGTGCCCTTTACGTTAAAAAAAATTACGCTGAACGATTTTACTATGCATTATTATCTTTTTCCTTCTGTGTTATTAAGTATCCGTAATGATTACGTCTCATTAAACCACTAGTCTTCATTGTTAAATGCAAACATCTCCTTCTTCAATCTTTCTTCTAACCCCTATTTTGCCGAATTAATTAAACCCATCCTAACACAAAATCACAGAGGGTTTTATAATCCGTTGTCAAACAGTAATTACCAGATGTTTTACTCATCATGGTGTTTGTTGTATTTCTTCAAAATATTCTCGCCCTTCGGCATTAGCAATGTTTATTGCAACATTTATTTCCAATTTGGTCGTTAACACTTTTATTAACTTTTTTTTTTGTATCTCTCTTTCCTTTATTATTCGATTGCAAGCAGCAGCGGTTTATGACAACGTAACAGACCCTTTAAATCGACCAAGAATTGTACTAGTTCATACAAAAGAAGGGAAATCGCATCAAATGGAGAAAATGATTTCCATATGTATGCTTACAAATGTCGTAAGAAATCCCGCGAGTCTCATTCATTACAGCTGACTGATATCGAAGGTTCGATCAATTTCTTTCTTACAATCTGATATTACTAATTGTTATTGTAATCACACTGAACTGATAATCTTTGTTCATTTTAATCCTTTCTTGTGGGCCAAAGGATTTTAATATTACAAAGCGACTGATAATATTAATCTTGACTACATTAAACGGCATGAAGTGTATTTAATCCCAATTTTTTTCCCCTCACCATCGACTATGGATTTTAAAGGGGAGGTATGCACATTTGGGAGTTTCAGCTTTCAAGCTGGTGACTGAGAAGTGCCCAGGACCCCTTATCTGTGTCCGTATTTAGACTCATGACCTTGACAAGTTACCCTCCCCTTTCTTAGCTCAAAAGGGGTAGAGTCCACTCCTGCTTAAAGAAGCAGTTGTTATGGTGGTCATTGGTTAAGCCGTCCAGTAGTCTTTCCCTTTGTCCTCTGAAGCTCCCTGTTTTCGTATACTTATCTGCTTCACTTTGACACTTTGGTCTTGAACTGTAAAAGATACTTTTTTTAAGAAAAGATATAAAGGTTTAAGAAATATAATTTTTGCTCAAATCAAAGAAAAAAGCCGTCAAAAAGTAAGTAGAATTTTTTTAACATGGTCGATAAATATTTAAAATAGCAATGACTTTTTATGAATATGTATCATGTAAAGAATCGGTAATATGGGTAGAAATATTTTGTGCATTTAATGCTTTTCCTTTTTTTTTACTATTAGAAAGTCTGTTCAGAAATTTAATAAAAAAATTAATTAATTAATTAACCATTTTATTTTCACAACTTAAAATTATTTATGTTATGGAATATGAGCTTTAAATCTTTATATATTTAATATTTATATCATAGTTTATAATAAAAGCATGAGAGATTTATCTCCGAAATTGTGATGGCAAATTTCCATCATAATTTGAATCTTTATAAAAACGCTAATATCATGCTATTGCAGTATATTACGAGTTGAATTTTTATTTATTCTTATCTTATATTTTACAAATTTTCGATATTTTTATGACTTTTAAAGATTTTTTTTTTTTGATATTGAAGTATGCTTACAATTACTGCTTACAACGCAAATTTTGTGAAATACTCGCTGGAGATGTAAGGAAGAAAATAATAATAAAAATGACTATAAAAAGGTCAAAGATTAATGTTTAAAAGTTAATTTGTTTTAAGCTTGTATAAAAATTATTTAGATCTAGATTTTTTTTCTGCTTTTTTTATATTGAATTTAAAATTTTATTCAGATATATACTCGTGATGACAATTCATTGTTTCAATATTCTTAAGACAAAGATATTGATTAGTCGATGGTCAAATTAAAGTTGTCAGTTAATTGTCATCTGGTAATAAGTAATGGTGTAATCAAGCAATTTTATTCAGGAAGTTGATTTCGAAATTATAAAATATTTATAATGAGGAATTTAAATTGAAAGCTGAAAAGTCGAGAATAACTAAAATAAAACGAGTAATATAGATATTTCTTAAAATTAAATTCTTACTTAGGTCCACAAAGAAAATTTTTATTTAGTTAATTTTTATTAAATATTTATAAAAAAAAAGAGTATTATGCATGAAACCCCCCCCCCCCCAAAACACGATTTTTAGCTAGAATTGAACTCGCATTTCTCAGCTTCACGAGAAAAACACCGAAATCCTTGCATTTTACAGATTGAGTAACTGCCTATTGGTTTCAAACCTCACTACGAACTGCTATAACTCTATTTAAAATATTGAAAATTAATTAAATTTAATAATTGAATTAATATTAAAAAAACTGCATTAACATCAAGTGTCATAACCTTCAAGTTTAAAGAACTGCATTTGAATTTGAGTGGATGAATAATAAGTATTTTATTAACGATTGAAAATTCGAGTAGCATATATAAATAAATATGTAAAGTTAGAGTGTAAACTAATAATAGGAACTGAATTTAAAAATATAAATGTTTTGGTATACTAATAATTCTAATTAAGACATGTATTTTTATCTTTTTCAAACTAATTTATTCGGCAACTAAGTATATGAGTACTAGGTACAATTGCCCTGCACGCGATCCTCTCTCAGTTTAGCGGTCCAAGTGACACTTGAGAATCTGAAGCCGAGACCTAGCAGGATCGTAGTTTCAAATGACCTTCGTTTCATTCGAATATTTTCTTTCTACCCCGACCCCGTTTCTTTTCCCTGTAGCATTCCCTGTCCACTTCCCTTTGTTCGAGGTCTGTGAGGATTCTGCTGGATGGGTTTGAAATTTACGCACCTGTTTTCCCCTATAGCAGTAGTTACCTGTTTCTTGGGAAAGATGTGGGTCAAAATCCCAAGATTCTTCCGTATTTTTTTTTTACTTCTTTCTTTCTCAGTAGCTATCCTTATGTATGAATAATTTTTCGAATTCACTATAATATGTATTAGAGTAACGCAGCAGCAAAGCAAGGGAAAATGCTTTAATGAAGTAGATGCAGCAAGTAAAATAACGATTGGTCTTTTCTGTAGCTTTCCATTCATGAGAATTTTTTTTCGAATTCGCTGTAATATGTATGAAAGTAACGCACCAGCAAATCAAGGGAAAATGCTTTAATGAAGTAGATGCAGCAAGTAAAATAACTGTTAGGCTTGTCGACAGCTCTAAACTCATGAAAATCATTTTTCGAATTCACTTGTAATATGTATTAGGTTGATGAAGTCCAAAACAAGAAAAAATATTTCAATGAAGTAGATGTAGCAAATAAAATGACGTTAAGTGCAACATGAATTTTTGAGATTTTTTCATGATCAAAATTCGAGTAATGGCGAGTAACAACATAGTAAAAGTAAATGGTACTTTGGGTATGCCCATTTCATATCAAACTACAGGCAGTAATAAAAATGTACAAACTATTTAACACCCTGGCTTTTTTCAAAGCAGCATCTACATGAAATAAAATCAATTACTACTGTTCAATAGACAGCTATGGGCTCTTTAAGAAGATCATATGATTCCGATCGGACAATAACATAATAGCATGTAGCTCTTCGAAAACATTGCCCCAACTGTCAGCTGTAGGACAGTGCTGGGACAATAGTATAAAAAGAATGATCACCGAAGAAATTGGCCTTATATGAATACACCTTATCTCATCTAGCGTCCATACAAATAGCCAGTACCATACAATCCAACGGGTACAGAGACGGCCGCATTTCTACAATTTTGTCTTATTAAGGGATGAAACACGGAACAAGGAGGGCATTTCCGTCATTCACCTTTGACCTTGGAATTCCCCCATCAGGTTCTTTTTAGTGTATGTTAGTGTACTTTTTTTCAAGTGTATGTTAATCTTAAAACATTGCCGAAAAAATTCAATTGCATATATAAAAAAAGAGGAGCATTATTAGTCCTTATTATTTTGTAAAAAAAGTCATTACCGAATTTTAAGAATAGAAATTCTTTATTTATTCATCATAATTTAATATTTAAATCCTTTGTGTGAAATAAAAATGCTTTGAAATATTTTACGTGCCTTAGTACCTTTTTCCTTTAGTATTATTAATTATCTGTACTGTTCACATCTCATAAAACCTCGAGTCATCATTATTAAATGCAATCTCCTTTCATCTTTTCTTTCACCCGTATTTTGATTCATCCTAATGTATGCGCAAAAGCTTGGAAGGTTTTACAATCTGTTGTCTAACCGTAATTACTGCAATCTGGGAATAAGAAGTGACTCTTTAGTTTTTATAAAACATACCTTTTTTTTTGGGTAATTGTTGATTAAAAAGTTTTTGGAATAGCAGAAATTTTTAAAAAAATACTTATTTGGAAATTTAGATAAAATTAACTTGCATTTTAAAATTAATTTGATATACTCTTATTTATAGTTTGAAATAAAAAAAAATGAAAAAATTAAGGATATTGTTTCATTGAAATATTTTTATAAATTGTAAATCAGATTTCTTGTTTACCGTTAAATGTCACATTATTATTCAAGATAGTTATAAAAAAATGGATGATTTGTTTGTTGAAATCATTTTGATTATTCTATTATTGGGATTTTAATAGCTTCAAATAAATAGTTCATCCAACCAGAATTCAAGTAAATTCATGAATTTGATAGTAATATGGTTCCTTAAGGTTTTAGAAAGGACTGAGTTATGTATTCCTATTGCAAATGAGATCACAAAATAAGAGACTGAGTCTGAGTACTATGTAAATAAATAGTAATAAATAATAAAAAAACTTTAGGTGAAAAGTATTTTTGATATAAAGGTTTAAGATTTCCAATTCGTTTCAATATCCCAGATCTACCACTTTTCGGTAATTCTTTTTGCCTAAGAGGTGAGATACAGAAGGATGAAAAAATTATATTCTTCATTCTTTGACCTTCATTTCCATCCCATTTGATATTTTTTAGTGCTGCTTTTTTTCCACGTGTATGTGAATGTCGTGTTGTTTCTATCCGTACTGTTTTATTATAATTCGACATTGCATATTAATTACTTATATGGTTTTTAAAGCAGTAAAAAAGACTTTCAGAGCTGACAAGAAAAATATTTTATATAGTATCATTAAATGTAGCGGAGATTATCTACCACTGTTAATCTCAAAATGTTACTGAAAGATTCAATAGAAAATTTTTGTAAAAAAAAATTGTTTTAACCTAAAAAATTGCTATTTTGTAAAACAGTAAATTACCAAATTGTAAGAACAAAAATTTTCCATTTATTCGTTATAATTTAAAGCTGAGATTTCTCACATTAAATAAAAATTGCTCTGAAAATTTTTATTATGAACCACATTTTTTGTTGTTGACATTTTTAAGCTTCCTAAGTTCGCTTATTATCCAAGTTCACCTGATTACAAAATGAAAATATCCGCTCTTTTCATCTTTCTTCTCAATCCTGTTTTGATTAAATAAAAACAACCTGACGCATGCTCAAAATTTCAGAGAAACGTATCTGAGAATGAACAGAAATAATACATAAATTATTAAGTTAGAAAGCACCTTCCGCATACGAAATTCTAATGCAGAAAAATGTCTAGAATAGTTAATACTGTTGAAAATTAACTTGTTACTTATATTTGCTACTTTAGAAAATCGTCAAGATTTACAAACAAAAATATGTATCTTTAACCTCTTGAAAAAACCGCATTTGTCTCGCGGATGGAATTTTAAAATTATTTGTATTTTACACTATAATTCTAATCAGTTTAAAAGGCAAAATCACTTGTATTTTTTCTTAAGAATCAAATGATTTTTCCAATATAAATAGGGGGAAAAACACATTTGTCTTGTGCATAGGAGTTTAAAATTATTTTTATTTTACACTATAATCCCAATTAATTTTAATGGTAAAATCACTTGTATCTTCTCTTAAGAACCAAATGACTTTAAACTCCCAAGTAAATAGAAAAAAAAAGATATAACGAGAATGTTTCAGTTTATATATTAAAATCAAGGACCAATAATAATAATAATAATAATAAACAGCTTGAGAAAAAAACTTAACATAGAACTCTTGAAGAGGTCTTTATATACCACGTTAAACCGTTGTACTTAGTAAGATCAGCAAACAGCGGTCAGCATCTTGGTTTAGAGGTAGCCTGTCTTCCCCGTGGTCTGGGCGTCATGGTTCTGCTATGGCAGCTCTATCAATGAGATGTGTGAATATGTCCCCTGCTTCCGTAAAAAAGGGGGTTGTACAGGATAATGCATATGTGTGTGTGTGTCATCTTCATTTGAGATAGAAGTCACACTTCTGTGCAGGGGTCTTTATCCTTAGAAGCCACGGTATACTCTTTCCGTGTTAAACGCGGACACGACATTATCATCTAACAGTGATTGGAAATAAAAAATAAAGCTACTTAATTTAAGCATATCTTAATTTTTTTTCTTTCTTACTTTCTTAGAATGTTTCCATAGATATATTCATGTATTTCTTCAATAGATAATATATCGATTATGGTGATAATCTTTTATATTAAGCGAATGAAACATTTTAACACTTAAGGCATTGTAAGTATTACATTTTCTATTAAAAAATAAATATTTAAAGGAATCTGTTACACTGAAGTGATGACTTCAATATTTTAGGCCGCGAGAAAAAATAATATTTTACAGAGAAAAGAAAACTTTAAATTAAAAATAATAAACATCATATTGCGTTTTTGTTGTGATAAATAAAAACAAAGTACACTAAAAATTTATACATCAAAACATTCTGTTCGAATATTGTATTTGATGTCTCAAAAAAAGAAAGAGGCATGAACTTTTGGGTTATGGTTAAAAATAGTCCAGTCAAACATTCCTGAAAACTACCGAAATGTCTGCAAAAAATAAATTTAAATAAAATAACAATAAAAAAACATTATTTTTACCGATTTAAACTGTTTAGTATAAAATATATTCAGTATATATAATCCAAAATAAGTCTCTAAGTTTACACTGGAATATGTTATGGATAAAGGGATTGGAATCTCGCTGTTTCGTATTAAAATAAACAATTATTAGGCTATAAAATAGATTACTTGAAAGATTACAATTCTAGAAAATAAGTTATAACATTTTGGGAGCTTAATTAGGCCGAGAGTAAATTTTAAAAATGTGCAAATAAGAATTGAAAAAAATATTATTCAGTTTTGAAATTTTATTCGAGAAGTGCTTCTTGAAAGAGATTATTTTGTAAAAACTTTAGGTTAAAAAATATATATTTGATTAGTTTTCGAAAGATTTGAATTTGTCGGAAAAACCAGGAACTTAAAAGTGTTTTATATTAATCAGAATTAGAGGACTGAAAAAAAAAATCCTTATATGAATGATTAACCCTGATTTCATTTACCGAAGTCCATTACTCTTTCAAACACTTAATTAAATTTAAATATTTTTCGAGAACTAGCCAGTAAGAAATAATTTTTTTTCCTAAAGAACTTTTAAACATAACTTTTCAATTTAAGTTCTTTATCTCAGATCAAAAGACGCTTTTAAACATACACACACACACACACACACAGAGAGAGAGAGAGAGAGAGAAGGGGGGTGGGAGTAAACTATTTTAAGCCCAGTCTTGCTGATTTTTTTGTTTTTATAGTATTTACATTATTTTCAGTCACATCTTCGATTGACAAAAAGTCGCGTACCGATTCCAGAAAATGAATTCTGCATTTCAAGGAATTATAATCTAGAAAATCATTTCGGTATCCTTTAAAAAAAGGCAAAATTTTTATTCAATATATTTATCTTTAAAATATTTATATTACTAATTATTTAGATCTAGATAACTCAGAGTATTTCATAGAAATCAAAGCACTCAAGTTTCGATACATTTTAATACCATTCCCCAACATTAATGAACTAAAGCTGTAAGTGCAATTGGCGATAGCTAAGTTTATGCATATTCCCTGGATGCTTGAAACAACAACTCTAATTCATAAATTAATATTATTTCATTTCGATTAATCTAGATGTGCAGCGACCGATAATCTTATAAGTTGATTTTCCATCAACTTATTCGAAATCAATGACTGTTTAGAAAAACAATGTAATTTCTGTGAATTCAATTGCTTTGCAAAAGCTCATGATATTTTTGAGGGTTCAGTTTCAGATAAAAATATTTTAGGACTTTTTGAATTTTGGGTGATTTGTCTGAATGATTCGATATTGATCTTTAACCATCTTTTAACATTCAGTTTAGTTCCATTTAGTTACATTAAAATTCTTTTTTAAAGCAGTACTATGGATATTTGTGGACTGGTCTTTCCTGGTCATCTGACCATGGTTCAAATTACGAGGTCCGTCCCAAAATAGCCGTAGAGTTGTTTTAAAATAAGACTCTAATATAACTAAACTAAACAAACTTGGAGCTCGTAATTTTGAAATGTGATCAGATCACGAGGGCGACATCTGAGCTGGAATTTCTTTACCCTCTTCTTTCTTTTGGCATCTAAAAACTTATTTGATGCTTATAATGCTTTGCTGGTGGCAAATTTATTCGTGGATTAAATTTTTTAAATAGGTAATTAGCAGCAGTTTGATCAGCAAACATAATTATATTTTGTGGTAGAGATCGGTCTATACTGCTTTAATAAAAAGGCGCATACAATCTAATATCCTCATGGAGGTGATAATGAAGTATTAACCTTAACAAATATTCTTTTAAAAATGTACTCATTTGAAATGTATATGTTTGCCAATAATTTTTTTAAAAATATTTTAGATCCCGATAAATGGCTAACAGCTCTGTAATATCTGAATTGGAAGTTTACTTATCTAAGGATGGAATATTGGCAGCTAATTGTACCTGTCGAAGATGCAGCATGCCACTTAAAATATCCAAGAATTTAAATAAACAGGATATTCTTTCTTATCAAAATGCAGGAGAGTTTGACAATTTAGTTTTTATTGAAAATTTCCAGATGTTGCCAAGCAATTTAACGAATGGAATCAATTGTGATTATGTTGATGATTATATGGCCAGACGAGATATTATAAGATCGCTTTTGACAACAAGCAATGATCTAGGAAGATTAAATATTGAACTCTTATGCCTGACGTCATCATCTCCACAGGTAGACCATCCTATATGCGAGGACTGTGCTGACAATATTCTTGATCATATGGATCAAGAATTGAAAGATGAAGAAGATGAGATTGTGGAATATTGGAAGCTTCTAAACCGACTTGAAATGGAACAGCAGGAGGAGGAGGTGGATAGGATAAGAGCAGAATTGTCAAAATATAAAGAATTGTGTACAAGTCTAGAGAAAGAGTTCGCTAGATTGGAGTTCGAGAAAAACGAAATTAAAGAACAGGTAAAATATTTGAAAAAGGATTGTGCCATTCTTGAAAAAGCAGCAAATGAAGTGTATATAAAAGAAAATATTTTCGCAAGACAATATCGATTATATCAAGACGACATGCGTTCCCTAGAAAATCGGATCTCTTACTTGAAATACAGATTTGACAAACTGGAGCAAATGGATGTTTTAAGACTCAGTTTTCGGATTTTGTGTGATGGCAATATAGGCATAATTAATGGATACAGACTGGGACGGCTGCCCAAAATACCTGTAAAATGGTCTGAAATCAGCGCAGCATGGGGCCAAACTGTTCTATTGCTACACTCATTGTCAAAATTAGTAAAATTCACTGTTGAAAACCTTGAGCTAATCCCGATGTCGAATCACTCTTTTGTAAAGTTAACACAAGATAATAGAACAAAACTGTTGCCATTGTTTTATTATGGGGATCAAACAAAGCTGATGGAATTTGATCAAGCCATGGAAGAGTTCTTAACTTTCTTTCAGAAATTCAAAGAAATAATTGAAGAGAGAGAATCGTTTCGTCTGCCGTATCCAATTCAAAGAGGCAAAATCATTGATGGGCGTACTAAAATTGCTTACAGTGTCAAGAGATTCTTAAATACTGACGAAAACTGGACAAAGGCTCTAAAATTTTTGCTTACAAATTTAAGATGGGCTCTTGTCTGGTCAATTAAAAAAATTGAAACGGATTTGTAACGGTTATAATAAAAAGAGACTATTATTCATTTAAAACTGTCATTGCATTACAAATTTAAGATCTTCATAAAAACCGGTTGATCACGATCATTCCATTCCACATTTACTTCATTTGCGATTCCTTCAGGCAAATTTTCGTCATTCAAGATTATTCCTTTTTTTTGTCATTCACGATCATTCAGTTCCATATTTCCGTCATTCATTACTACTCCATTCTTTATTTTTGTTATACATTCCATTCCATTTTCTTATCATTCACAACCACTCCATTCCATTTTCTTATCATTCACAACCACTCCATTCCATTTTTTTTTGTTATTCATGATTATTTTATTCCATATTTTTATCATTCATGATCATTCAGTTCTTCGTTCTATGTTTTCTTCGTTCATGATCAATTCATGCTGTTTGAATTTTTCTTTATTCACGGCCACTCCATTCCACATTTTTGGGATTATCAATCACTCCATTCTATATTTTTGTTTTTAACGATCATTTCCTTCCATGTTCTTGTTATTCACAATCACTTCACATGATACTGATTTTTTTCCATTCACGATCACTATTGCATGTTTTTGTCATTTGTGATTATTTCATTCTATGTTTCTGCCACTGATGATCAGATCATACCATTTTCCTTTTTCGCCAATCACAACCACTCTACTCCAATTTCACTTAAATCTATAAAGGACACGATGGTGAAGAATTTTTAGACTACTATCCCTTCACTGGAGTGAGGTAGAAGTATTGTAAATGCTCGGTTTACAGTTGAATTTAAAATGCAGTCAGTTTTGAAGGAAGTTTAAAAGACGTATATATACACACACGCACATATATATATATAGTTCCGCATGTTGTTAATTCTTTCTTTCAATACGAGAATGCAATGTATATTTTTTGACACATGTAATATTTTTATATGATTTGTATTTATAAAATTGAAACCTCAATAAAAATATAGGAATTTGTTTCTTCTTTTATGAACTTTGAATGATTTCTTTCAACTAAAAAAGACCAAGAAATCAAAAATCAAATATTTGATATGAAAGATTAAAATTTCATTTCAATTTTTCATTGAGCTTTTCGTTTAAAAAACCAAAGCCATTTTGATAAAAGATTTCGAACGACTTTTTTTATGTACTTTATTCTACTTAACTTATTTTGAATAAATATGCTGTGTAGTGTTATTAGCATGATGCATGTGATTGTTCTTGAGACAGTAAAAATGCGGCATATTAAGAAATTAATTTATCAAAACATATAAATTTATAAATAAAACATTTGTTTCAAAAATGTTATATATATTAAAATATTTTTATAACAGATTTAAATGTCCAAATTTTGATATAACTTTAGGAATTTAGAATTATTATACATATTGTTATTACATAAAAGCCTTCTACTTGTTCTATTCATCATGTATATGAGCCCTGAGAGAACGTTTATGATAGTATAGTGTTATTGAATATGCAACTATGATGTTTCTATTTTTTAAATTTTAAGGATTTGAAATTTCTTCTTCTTTTTTTATCTTAGTAAACTAGTTTGCTTTAAAAGTATAAGAAATTCATGCCATCAAATATTTGTTGAAAATTGCATGAATAAATAAATAAGTGATAAATGAAATTCCAGGATACAAAACGCTTTTGTAAAAACGTTTTAATTTTTAAAAGAATGCCTGAATTATTTTTGTGAAATGATATTTTCGGAAATTATCTCATAAAACAATCCAAAATCTTGATTAATTTTTAATGAATTAAAATCATAATTTTTTTTAAAAAAATAGCCCAGAGAGCACATTGAAAATTTTCAAAATATACTTCTCTCAAATTTTATAGGTCGACATTTAATGCTTTAGCTCCTAGACAAGCTAGAAAACCTGTGCATATTATTATTTTTTAGTACAATTTTATCAATAGTTTAATCGATTAATTTGATAATATTTCAAAGTATTGAAAAGAATGGCCAAATAGACTGCCTATTTAATTTTGCACTATATGTGTTTCAAATATCCATTTCATTCTTGGGGATTATGTTACTGTTGATGGGTTTGGGATTTTCTGGTGCTAGAGACACGATATTGACCATGCTGTGCCAAAATTCAAAAAATATTACAGCATAAAAATAATTTTTACAGCAGCTTCAAACTCAATTTTAAAAAAAGTGTTGTCAGCTACTTTTTGCTAGCAATTACCATATAGTTATCAGTTCTTACAATAATACTATCAGTTACTGTGGATCTCGATTAAGGCTGTGGACACCACTAATGCTCAGATATTTATTTTCTGAATCCTATACTTGATAGTTAAAGATTCGTTATGTCATTTAAAAAAATGGAATTTTTATGGACATTTTTTTTCTACCAACTGAAAACAAAATTTGGCATATAACCCCTAATTCAATAATAAGATAATATACCAAATTTCATTCATTTAAATTGTTGAATTTTTGAGCTGTCAGGTTTAAATATATACAAATGCACGGATACAAATTGCACATCTTTGTATGCGGATAATATTGATGCGAATTTATTTAATTTCGGTCAGTATGGCCAACAAAATTTGTCTACATTGTAGAATTTTATCTGTCTTAATTCACAATATTTTTAGGTATTGTGTTTACTAACCTGATAATTTCTTCAAAATCAGGAGGGTGAATTTTTTTGGCTATTACAGTGTTTTCTTTTTTAAATATATTAGGAAATAAAAGTAGTTAGTTTTCTTTCTCGAACTATTTGGTTTTTAGAAGTTCAAGTTTACTAAAAATATTAAGAGGGAAAAACCCTCAAGTTATTTATCTGTGCATCAAATATTCAATATAAGTATTTTTCAAACACAATTTACACTAAGGGAATGCTGCATGCGTTTTTTGTACAGTTTTCTCGCAAATCGATCGGTCCAAAAAGTTTAGGTAGAATTCTTAATTTTAGCAACAAGATGAGACGTTTACATCTAAACTGTTGCGTTTTTGAACAATGTATAGATTTCTAGACGTTCAAACTATATTTAAAATATGAAATGCAATTTTATATTCTAAAGCAAAAGTTATATTTAAAAAATTATCGAGCCTTTTATCATCTTCATTTTCACCCTTCTGCCAAAGTTTTTGTGTATGTATTTCATTGAAAATTTAAAAGAAATTTATAAATTTGATCCAAAGATCACGTATTAAAATTGCTAAATTTTTAGGAAATGTCCCCAAAAATTATACTTTTAAGATATAATTCTTAAAAATATATTTTCTGGATTGAGACATATCTAAAATGTAGAAATTCGTCCAATTCTTGAAGTTATTTTTTAAATTACAATAAAACTTTCTTTTGGTTTTTATCACAATGCAAAATAAATAAATAAATAAGAATTAAAAAAATTAATTAAATAATAGATAAATAAATAATAATAAACTATATATATATATAATAAAGACGGTTTGAATTCTATTTTCATGAACAGGTATTTTAGTTGAAATGTTTAAAGGAAAATATTTCCAAAACATAGCCAAAATATAGGAAAAATATTACACAAAAACTAAATTTTAGATTGCATAATTTCAAATGGACAGATTTTTTAATTTTCTTTTTAATGCCCTTTCAAATATATTTAATTTTCTGATAATACAGATCAAGTCATTCAAGACAAATTTCGTATGAAATTAAGAAGTTAATTGCCCTACTTCAAAGGCATCTGCTTTATAAGAAGTGAATTTTATAATAAAAAAAATTAATTGCCAACTGCAATTGCTTATCTATTCTATATAATAGCATCATACAACATATATTTATCAAAGATACTTTTATTATAATTAGGAGAGTTTATTTCTTTCGCTGACAATCCTATAATATATTGAATGATAATAAGCCTTTTCTAAAAATAATATTTGACAAAAATGTAATATTTTGTTTTAAAATTTGATGGAAAAGTTGGAAAATAAAAATGCGAGAAATTCAGGAATCAATTGAAAGGAAAACGTTGCATGGAATGAGTTATAGCCGAACATTTGGCTTTAATATAAAAATGCTTGATTTATTATTGTTTTTTATTTGTATTTTTACATCATTTGCTTGCTGTATTTTTTATTTTCATTCATCTTTTATAATCAATACTATACGAGAAACACATCTTTTGGTGCTGCCATCTACTATCGATTCTACTAATCATTAAAAAAATAGTGGACGTTTTTGAATTAATCTTCCATCTCTGTCGGAAGCTGTCGTTAATAATAATAATAAAAGCAGGGCTATATGATAGAGAACTTTTAATGTTTAATAACTCTAATAGGTCTATATTAAACATAGAGAAATATTATATCGGTTTAATAGGTTGGGAAGGGAGGGAGGGCAAAAAATTATTTACATTATTTGACCCAATTCTGGTTTTACAGTTGACAGAGAAATTTATGTTAAAATCGGCATTATTTCAAAACCCGTTCTTGTCTATTAGATTTCGAATTTATTCTTTGTAAAGTTATTGAATTTTTTTGAGACATTTATCAAGATTTTTTTGTAATACCGAATGCTGATTTTTTAAAAGTCGAAAAAACATCTTCATAAAAACTATATATTACTTAAATTCGTGGAAAATGACTTTTATTTTGCTGTTTTATTCGGAAAATTTTGCACGGTAGAAAAAAGAAGAGAATATGAAAGGAAAAAAAAATGATTTCATTTTGTAGTAACATTGTGTATTGTTTGTATCTAAGGCAAGAAACCATTTAGAGAAAAATAAATATTGTCTGCCAATTTTTAGAAACCTTTTTTTGCCTCTTTGTAATCATGATGGGAAAAGATAAGGAAGAAAGGGAAAGCGAAGCAAAGAAACATCAAATTTGGGAATTCAAAAAACAAGGAAATAAATTGTGACTTTTAAAAGGAATGCCTTTCTAAATTTGAATCTTATTTTCATCATCATCAACAACAAAAAAAAAAAGGTGCAATTTTGCTAGTTTATCAACTTAATGAGCAGACCTATTAGGTTGTTCGGAAAGTAATTTCATTTTTTCCCGACAGAAGATTTAATTGTATTTTTCGCACCCAATTTCATACTTAAACCACAAAATCATTTTATGTTTTAAGAGCTGATATAGCAAAGCTTGAGTGTGAAAAAGTGCAGTTGATTCTTCGTAGTAGTTTTTGGATGGTGCCCTTTTAAATATGGAGAGCAATAAACAGCATTTTGTCATTTTTTTTCTCTTTTGCTATATAAAAGGTAAAAATGCTGTCAAGCCAGAAATAAATTAGCCAATATGTGTGGAGAAGATGTGTTAACAGTACATCAGTACCAGAACTGATTTGCAAAATGTTTCCTTCAAATGAGGAGGCCAAAAACCACCTCGATCAGTTTTTTTTACAGCAAAGACCAAAACTTTTATGAGCGTGTAATCATGTTACTACCAAAAATATGGCAAAAGGTATTAGACCAGAATGGCAATTTTATAATTTAATAAATAATTTATTCATTAAACGAAAATTTCTTTTCATTTTGACAAAAAAAAAAAAA
>JAPMOQ010010798.1:577593-626550 GCA_026543055.1 Argiope trifasciata | reverse complement strand
AAAAAAAAAAAAAACGAAATGACTTTCCGAACAACCCAATAATTTAAGAAATCTTCTGACATCCACCTCCAACCATCCTCCAAAAAAGTGCAGCAATAAGGGTTTATACATAAATAATTGTTAATTATTATTTTTTAAATTGAATCATGCTCAAACATTTATGGTATTACGTTCTACATTACTGAAATACTTTCTAATTGTTAGAATGAATGATTATATCCTCCATCAATTAAACATTTTGCATAAATTGTGCCCAGATGGCAGCACAAATCAAACCTTTCTTTCAAAGTTTCATATTTCAACAATAGATGGCGCCATACTTCCAAAACTCTAAAATGTGTCTCTGTTAGTTACTTTCATTCCTAACACATTAACTTTTAGGGTTCGCTTTCATAACTTGTTTTATTTCTTTGTATGTTAGTTGTGACTTCTCTGATTGCAGGAAAAGTAAATCTAAGCTTGAGAAGAATTTAGCTAATTAAAATCATCATTTTTGTGGCATCATTTTTTCTTTTCTTTTTCTGGTCCTTTAAAATGAATAATAATAAATCTGGTCCTGGAATAAATATAATACTGAAATATAATACTGAAATATTACCTATGTAAATAGGATTTTATTTAGTTAATATTGAAGGTAAAAATAAAAGCTGTATAAAAATGATTGTATTTCTGAATTATTTTTAGCATTTAAATCCATACGACGCCATGTATTTTAAGTGATTGTAAAAAATATTTTTTAAGTTCTTTATTATACAGAAGATTGTACTTCAGTGCAATTATTTTAATTAAATATAAATAACAAATGATTTATTTTTTCATTAAATTTTTTAAACAATAACTGCAAAAAATTTAGATTTAAAATCATTTGCTGGTTATTTATTAATCATAAAAAAGCTCATTAAAATTAGCAAATATTAAGAACAAACATTGATATTTTTAGTAACTTTCTGAATCCACACTTAGACATAACTTTTTTTCCACTTGAAGTTTGAAATAAATCGAAGTTAAATGCCCAGTTAACTTTCAATTAATGATGTTCCACTGTATGAATAAATTATTAGAGTTTAGGTGAGAAATTAATCTATTTTTTGAACTACGATCAAGTAACAATTGATGAGGATAATTATTTAAATTATCCTTATCAATAAAATTTATTTATAACGTAGTAAGTAATTATAAATTAATATTTATTTTTTATATACTTACAGACTGTGTTTATGTTGATACCTGAACAAAGAAATCAGAGCCAACTGATTCCCTATCTTTAATCGTTTCATGCAGCAGAAAAATTTTTCCCAGATTTTCACAGAAATAATTTGATTTGAGTAATTAAACTTATTTTCTTTAACAGATTGCATCGCAACCAGTTTTCCAGCGTGGTTAGTGTCGTTGTAAGTAAAAACTAGTTACATATATTTTTAATGGATTTTTGGGTGGATGATACAATAATGACATCGAATCTTGAAGAATAATTTGTTGAAATTTATGACAAAAACAAAGTTCTTGAAAATACATGGATTATGATGATATCTTTATTAGGGTCACTACCACTGAATTCTCTATTTCTAATATTGAATGCGGAGAGAGGGTTACTTTTGATCAACATCTTGCGATTTCTATTTTCATAAAGATTCGTAGCGATTTTTTTTTGTTTCCTATTTTTCCAGATTTTTGTTTATTTCGATTGTGTTTTGTTACTCATGCTTCTGGTTTCCTTGTGATAAAAAGATTTATTTTTCTTATCATTCCAACTGGATTACCCTCATCTCACCCACATTAACAGATTTTTGCAACTATATCAATCTTAAGTGAGTTTAGAAAAAAATTAGATTTCCTTAAATATATATTATCTAAAAATAATCTCCTAATCACTTAAGTGCTGACTTCACCATAATTTTAATTTCTGAGCTCTAATTTGCGAGATAATTCCAATTTTTTTTCTAATTTTTCTAATTTTTTCTGACAGAACTGCATTTTTCGTCAGATTCTTTTCTAAAACTACAGAATATTTTCTAGCAGGGTCTTTTTTCTGTTTTCTTCCTTTTTATTCGATATGCTTCATATTGCTTGCCATGGCTTAAACAACATTAATAATAAAAACTGGATTACTTTCTTAAAATTATGAAAAAAATCAATAAAGAATAAATTAATTTTTTGATTAACTCAAAATTATTGTTATAAAATAATATAATTCATTTTTCAGTCGATTTTAATATCCTCCTCTGATGAGCAATGAATGAATCGATCTCCTTGTTTTAAATTCTGATTTAAATTTTATTTTAATCTATTTTGCGATCTTAAGCTCATTGATCATATTAATTCTTTCTATGTTCATTTATAGTTCATAAATAACACTTTGTAAACATTTAATACTCTCAACAATTTTTGACATTTTGAACATATTAATCAATTCACAATAAGGCTTTAACTCGAAAGTGAAAGAAAATTGCTTTGAATGCTTTCATCTTTTTACATTGCTGAGCAATTACATAGTGAGGGTTATTGGAAAATATTTTATCTGATTAAAAAATTGTTAGATAAAAATTTGAAATACCAATAATACAGTCATAATCATCCTTCTATTCTAAAATATAAAACCAAGAAAGTGCTACATGATATGAGAGATGCGTAAAACATTATTAATTGTCACATCACAAGAGAGTTTGGAATTCCCCTTTTAACCTGCAAATACCTTAGAGTATACCCTTTTTAGGACATCCAAATTAAAGCATAAGATATTATAAAGGATAGCAGCTAATTTGTTTCTAACGGACTGCGAAATCTCCACAATAGAAAATCCTGATTATATATCAAAAACTTCGGTAAAGCATTTCTAAACAATATCCCACCTCACAAGACAATTTAGAATTACCCCTTTTGAAATAGAAATACCCTAGATTATACTCCTTTCAGTGCACCCAAATTAATGCCCTTGAGGCATTGTAAATGCTAAAAGCGATTTCATTCCTGACTGCGAAATCTCTACAAGCTAAAATAAATACTGACTGCAGATTGAGAACTTCGGTAAAGCATTTCTATCCAATTCCCCATAAACTTGATAAATGACAAAAAAAGGGACTCCAGACTGTAATAAAATAGTTTGCTTCATAAAACAGCATTCATTTAAAGAAAACAATAGCGTATTTCCTCTTTCGGAATTTCTCGGGTGGATTTCTGGTAATTTAATTTGGTTCTGCATTGCTTCTCATGGTATTTAAAGCTACATTCCTAATTCGTGAACAATAAAAAAAAATCGTATTTCATTTCTTACGTAATGTAATTTTAGTTCTTTTGGAATTCCTTAATATTATCATTTAACAAATAGTATTGCAATCGCACTTGAAGATGTTCGATATTTTTATTGCTAGAACTAATAAAAAACACTTAAGGATAGCAGTTCAGGCAATAAAATAAAATTCCTTACATCTTTAAGGCATCGGAAAAGAATGTTGCAATTTCATAAGAATCTGCGTGAATTGAAAAATGTCAAACGGATAGTATGTAATGGCTGTTTTGGAAGACAATACGCTGGAATATATGATGATAATTTAAGAAAAATAACAAATAGTTCTTTATACCTCAAATGCATCTTCTTTTTGAATTTGTAATCGCATTTAACAATAGGAATAAAAAAAACTAAAATCGTTCTTGATAATTCTGCATGAAACAGAAGGTGGTTTAGCTACTTTAATCTGTTATGACACGATATTATTAAATAAAATGCTGAAAAATACCAAAATATTTGCATGACTAAAAGAAAAGAATGAATGATTAAATTTGGTTAGTTGTAGCAATCATTTTATTAATCATAGTACTGAGTAAAATATGTGGTATAGAATTCAAAAAAGACATTGAACATTGCAGATTCCGGACATGTTACATAGAGTAATTTAAGATATGTCATATTTCTTCATTGTTGGTCAAAAGATAAACAAAAACAACAATTGTTTTTCAGACAGTTATGGTAAACAGCAAACTATTCAACAACTCAGCTTCATTAACTTGTCTATTTAGAATGATCTATCCGTAAAAGAAATATTATTTGTCTTGTTCATTTGTAATATTATTGGCGTATCATATCTGGTTGTATTGCGCGAAGAAAATGTTAACATTATAAAGTAAAAAAAAACCCACTTAATAAAATAGTGTCACGTAGAATGTTGGTTGGTTGTTTTGAGTTTCCTGGCACAAGGGCCATCTTTGGCCAAGCTACGCCATCCATATGGTTAAAAAGTGGTTAAATGATAATTAAAGTGTCACGTAGAAAGGAACCAACAACAAAACGCAATTTCTAAACAGATTTATTTCGCCATGATGTTTTACACGAACACTACAACTGAAAATTTATTCAGATGTAGTCTTTTTATATACCTAGAGGAATATTCTAGAGAATTTGACCAGAGAAAATATTTACATGAAAATCAAAGTAATGGAAATAAATGGGAACATAATCTTTCTTAGATTTGAATAGGGTCCTTGAAGTAGTAGCGCAATGCTCTAGCCTTTTGGCTACCGAGTTCTCTGCTGGAATGGCCAATGTAAATTTCTACCTGCAGCATTCCATATATGGTGATAAGAAGCCTTCAGTGTTGTAATTGATTCTTACTATTTTCATATGCGTTATAATGAAGTATTAGATGATGTAGTAGCCGTAGTGATGATCGAACTTACCGTATGTCCTCTTGGAAAGAATGTACCGTGGTCGGTAACAGTTCTCAGGACTCAATCATAACTTCCATCAATGCCAGCGAGGTCTACAAATTATTCAAGTTTTCCGTATGCCTAAGGACGGAAGGAGAGTAGCTCGTTTGTGGTTATTAAAATATAATAGCAAATATATAAAGAAAAATATTAAAAGATTATATTACATTTTTTATCAATTAACAAGAACATTATAAATTCCATAAGACAAATTCAGAGAATTCGAAGAGCTATGTTTCCATTTAAGGTATATAACTAAATAAATAAAATCCGTTATATTGTCTATTCTTGTAGCTGGTATTTATTATTCATATCACTACATTATTCAATGTCATTTTTTATTGCTGTTAGAAAGATGTTGATAAATCAAATACTTAAATCAATTATACAACAGCTTTCTGGTCCCAATGACGATTCTCTGTAATAAATGTATTATAAATTTCATGTGTTAATAAATTTAAGAAGGCACATTCCTGTTTAATTTTAATTTTAATAAAACGTTAAGTATTTCATAAATAAAAATTTATCCAGATAACGAAAGATGGTCGATACTATGAAAACAACTTTTAAATGTACTTTAATCAGTATATTAAATAATAGTTTTATTTAAAAAATATTTTTTACTTTTTATTACTTTATTTATAGTTTATTATTATAAATATTACGGTATCATGAAATTAATTTTCCATAAATTCAGAGCCATATGTACAAACTGATACTTCATTTATAGAATTTAATTAAATTATTAATTGATTATTAAACTCTGAAAATATTAAAATCAAGCATTAATATCAAAATATCAAATTAATATTAAAATATTAAAATCAATATTATTAAAATATTAATATTAAAATCCTATTATTAGCATTAATATTAAAATCAAAATATGCAAGCGAAAAAAATTGAAAATCTTAGGCACATCAAGATTTGATTGAAGAGCTTCGATTATGTAATTCTATATTTTCTAAACAAATTGAGTTAAATAATAAATAAAATATGGCAATATTACTTTTCTATTAAAATTTAATAATATTTGAATAAAATTTTAATAAATTAACTATTAAAAATTTGCTGATTATTTTATTATATGGAGCTCATTAAAATGAAAAAAAATTAAAACAAGCTTTCATTGACATTTTTAGTTTCTTTTCTACATTTCTTCTTAGACATAACCTTTTCCATTTGAAATTTTCAACAAATCGAATTTAAATGCCCATTTAACTCATAATATAAAAATATTTTCGTACCATAAAATAGAAAGAATCCAACTTTATAGAGAAGTAAAATGTAATATTCGAAAATAAAAAATTCCGATTGAGTTTGATAAAAGATTGTTCTTCCTCCAAAAAGGATAAAAGAAAAATTATTAATATTTGCATTCATATGAACGCCGTCTTACAAACTATGTTGACACATTAAGATCATAAGTCTATCAGCAATCCAATGGAAACAAAGGAAAATGACATTTCTACTTTATCCCAATCTTGTAGACACGCTGTAGACAAATACAAAAGCGATTTATCATTTCCAGTCCTTTACCCTGTCAGTTAGAAATTCTTGGATAGGAATTTTTCTTGAAATGTCTGACAGTTATTTACGATGATAGGATGAGAGATATATGAAAAATGTTTCTCTTAATAGAAAAATTATATTAAGTGAAATACATTCTTAAATAAATAATAATAATAATAATAAAGAAATAATTTCTTAAACAAGTAATTTTATTATAGAGTAGAGTAGTAGAAGTCACAGAGCGACCATAAAAAACTTACCCTATATATAAATTGTCTTGCCATTCGAATGTTTCAAAATTTTTCATTATAATTGTTGTCGTGAAAGATCTGTTGTTTTAACCCTTTGCACTCGAGGGCTCCGGAGCGGAGCCATTTAAAATTAGTCTTCGATCTTGAAGGCTCCGCTACAGAGACAATTCAAATAATTTTCAGTTTTTAACATAAGAACAAAAACAAATCGTGAAAACTAGTTATAGGATGCTTCGCATCACACTTTGGAAGATTACAAAATGTCATAATTTTGTATTTTTTTGTTTTTTTTATATATCCTAACATTTGTATTCATAAAGAATTAAAAAAAAATAACTGAAAACGATGAGTTTTCTTTTAACGCGTATAGCAAACTTATAAGTGAATATGATCTTTTTACTAAAATCGCTTCGAGTTGCTGGTAATACGAATGAAAAGAAATTTCGAGTGCAAAGGTTTAAATCAGCAGAATTCCGAGTTCAAACCTTCAAATAGCAATAGTTGACATTTCTTATGAATAGATAGCCTGCTTAGGGTTCATTTTTTGGGGGGAATTTTCATCTATGCTGAATTTTAAATATGAAATGTGTCAAAATCAATTAGATAATGCAAATTTAAGACGAATAAACATAATTTCCAAACTAAAGCGGAAAAATGGTCGCTTTCTTTCTTTCTTTCTTTCGATTACTAATAATAATTTCACTTGATTTTTATTTCAAGTTCGGAAAATCTATAACTAATTTTTTCCCCGTATTTATTGATAATATTGTAAAAAATAATAAATCAGGGAATTTACATTTACAGCATTATACCATAAAACGGATTTATGAAATTTTATATTAGAGATACGTAAATTCACGTCCAAATTATTCAGATTTGAGTACGGAAAAGATCACTGTCATATCTATTGAAAGTTTAGCATTCTTTCACTTTTATTCTGTGACATTTGAAGGACACAGTGTATCGTCAGACATAGTTAGGAACAAGATCATATATAGTATTTTAGATGCCCAACTGGCAACACCTATTCAAAATGACTTTTTTTTTTTTTTTTTTTTTTTGCGAAAAGTATAGAGATGCCGGTTAATACGTACAGATTAGCAATCTGTACCGAAGCCAAAAAACGAATGTTTAGATGGTGGAACTCAATTTACTTTCGTTTCTTTTGATCTTGTAAACTAATTAACATTGCAAGCTGGGTCGGCTTGGCTGGTAGGGCGTTGGACTAGCATCCCTTAGTTAGTGAGTATAAACACGTTGGCTTTTGGTTTTGTGTGGTTTTTTGGCGCAAGGGCGCCTGGCCATACTTTGCCAATCAAATGGTAAAAGCATAAAATTATTTTAAAAAACAACTGTTTATGAAACTATCACACGTATCTAAAAAATTCCATAAACTGATGTAAAAATGATTCGTACTTAATTTTAACATCTTAAAAATTAAGTACGAATTACTGAAACAATGGTGAAGAGAAAGGTGCAACACAGACATAATAATAAAAGGTCTATATACAAGTAAGAAAGCCAATAGCTCTCAAGAATTTAAAAATGTTTGGGTGGTATTTTTCACCCACCAAGTCTTCCAATGCTGAAGGCAAGGTAAAAAAAATTAAGACGATAAGAATTAAAGACAGGGCAGTCAAGTAAAATATGATAAAAACAGAAAATTGAACTTGGCAGCTATTGCACACATGCGCATTTTCGCTAAAATTTAGGTGTTTGTGAGTGAAACGAGTATGTCCTATACAGAGACGAGTCAATTTAACATTCATCTCACGCAAAGGGTGAACAGGCAAAAAAAAAAATGTCAGATTTAATCATATGTAAATAATTTTGGATCTGCAAATCCCATGACTTTTGCCATTCAGAATAGATATAATGATTTATGGACCTTTTAATGTCACAATAGGAAAGATCTTGCAATGGCAAGGGCCATAAAATAACAACAACACGATCATTCAATTCCATATTTTCTTCGTTCATGATCAATTCATGTTGTTTCAATTTTTCTTTATTTAATACTGCTCATTCCATATTTTTGGATTATCAGTCAATCCATTCTATATTTTTGCCATTCGTGATTATTTCATTCTTTGTTTCTGTCCGTGACGATCAGATCATACCATTTTCCTTTTTCGCCAATCACAATCACTCCACTCCCCTTTTAAGTAAATCTGCGAAATACACGATGGCATGAAATTTTTCGAGTACCACTCACTCCTACTCTTGGTCCTAGATGGCTCTACTAAAGGTAGGTAGGTAAGGTTTATTGGCACAAGAGCCCTTCGAGGCCATACTGCGCCAGTCATATGGTTTAAATTAAGAATACATTACTATGAACCCACCTGATGAATTATAAAATAATACGAATTGAGAAAATTGGAAGAGATACACGAGGTGTTAAAATCAGTCAATAAAATTTTAAAATATCTCAATCATAGAAGACCAATTTTTGGAACAATTAAATTTATGAGTTAATAAAACAATTCCAAAAATAAGCTCTAAAAGAGATTAAAAAGTTTAAAAGCAGCTAGATACAAGTAAAAAGGTTAATCGCTTTTAAAAATGTAAAAATATTTGGATGGTATTTTTCACCCACCAAGTCAGTTAGACTTACGGATGATTTATTGAAAATGTTGACACGATAGGAATGGTACATAGGACATTCAACCAAAATGTGCTTAATACCTTGATCAACGCGACAGGTCTGGCACATAGGTGCCCTTTCGCCAAATAGCAAATGTTTGTGAGTACAGCGTGTATGTCCTATATGGAGGCATGTTAGCTTGACATCTAACGCACGTATATTGAGAGGGGACCACATTGCTATGGTCGGCATGACAGAGTGCAATTTATTGTGAGTCAATGAATCCCAAGTTTCTTGCCAAGTAAGCAAAAGCCGACCCGCCAATGATGTCTTGAGATCACAGTATGGGAGTTCTTGGTTTAGGAAAGAGGATGCAGATTGAGCTAATGAATCCGCCATCTCATTTCCAGGAATACCAACATGGCTTGGCACCCAGCAAAAAATGACATTAAAACCTTTGATTCTCAAAAGACTCAAAGTACACAGAATTCTGTTAGCGATTGGATGCATCTTATTGTGGTAGTGAGAGAGCGTTTTTAATGCACTCATGCTATCGGTATAAATAATAAAATTTCGGTGAGCGAGGGAGGAAATTTTCTGGAGAGCACAAAAAATGGCCACTAGCTCAGCTGTAAATACAGAACAGTAGTTGTTTATGCGATAGCTCAGAGCAGCAAATGGTAGAACAATGCCACAACCAACATGATCAACTGATTTGGAACCATCAGTGAATATTGGTGTAAATGAAGGATATTGACAGCGATGATAGTTAAATAACTGTTGAAACACCACTGGGGCAGTTGAAATTTTATCGAATCCTAAAAAGGGGTTCAGAAATGAGAAATTTGGGATATCCCAGGGTGGAAAGGAAAAGAAATCATGCGATTTTATAGAAACATCAGCTATATTTAAATCATGGTGAATTTTTTTGATCCTCTCAATAAATGGGAGAATGTTAGAGGGCCGGGTGTTATAGAGTCTTCGAAGACCAACTGGTAAATTTGTTTGGGAAATAGGATGATCTGAGAGAGATTTTGTTCGAAAATGATAAAGAGCAGATAACTTCTTTCGTCTTAGATAAAGAGGTAGTTGATAACAAATAGCATACAGGCTCTCTACCGGGGAAGTCCGAAAAGCTCCTGAACAAATTCTTAAAGCAGAGTGGTGTATAGTATCCAGTTTGCTCAAAACGGAACGCCTTGCAGAACCATACACCATACATCCATAATCAACGCGTGATAAAATAATCGCTTCGTAGATTCGGAGTAACGATATGCGATCCGCTCCCCATGAGGTTCTTGAAAGTACTTTCAGAATATTCAATGCCCTCTCCCACTTCTTCCGCAGATATAAGACATGAGGAAGGAAGGTGAGCCTTCTGTCGAAAATTATCCCTAAAAACTTAATTTCATTCACTACTGGAATCGCAACATTTCGAATGTGGATTAAAGGATCCAAATGAAAACCCCACTTTTTACAAAAGTGCACACATTTACTTTTTTCTGGAGAAATCGTGTGCCCGTTATTATCACACCAGTCCATTAGCTTATTAACTGCGATTTGCAGTTGACGCTCAATTGAGCACATATTGCAGCCTTGACAGGAGATCTGGAGATCATCGACATATAAAGTGCTTTGGACAGATGAAGGTAAGACATTCAGAATTTGACTAAAATGAATCATAAAAAGTGTTACATTGAGGATGCTTCCTTGTGGAACACCCTCAGCTTGAATAAAAGGATCGGAATAAAAATTTCCAATACGGACACGAAATGATCGTAAAGATAAAAAGTTCTGTAAAAAAATAGGTAAATTTCCCTTAAAACCAAAATTAAAAAGAGTTGAAAGGATGCAAAAGCGCCAAGTGCGATTGTATGCTTTTTCTACGTCAAAAAAGATAGACACAAGATGATTTCGACGGACAAATGCGTTGCGTATTTGTGTCTCGAGAAGAACGATATTATTATGTGTTGAACGCCCTCTGCGGAAACCACTCTGCAACTGCGGAATACATGCTCTCTTCTCCAATTCGAAAAGAAACCTATCATTTACCATACGTTCCAATGTCTTGCACAAGCAATTTGTGAGCGCGATAGGTCTGTAGTGCAGGGGATTAGATGCATCTTTACCGGGTTTCAGGATTGGGATCACGATAGCGTCATGCCATTGTGAAGGGAACTTCTGCTCTGTCCAAATACGGTTAAATAGCAATAACAGATTGGAAAGAGAAGTAAGAGACAAATGACGAAGTATGTTATAGGTGATTCCGTCTGGTCCGGGACTGGTATCATGTGCTTTAGATAAAGCAGAAAGCAGTTCATACATTTTAAAGACAGAATTGTATGGAAGAGAATCTCTGGTAACAAATCGCAAACCCTTTCGTTCCGCTCGATTCTTTATAGCCATGAAAGTAGACTTGTACGAATCAGCAGCAGAAACTTCTGCAAATGTTTTGCCTAGGGTATTGACAACTTCCATGGGAGAGGAAATTGTAATATTTCCCATTTTAAGCAAAGGAAAGGAAAAATCATGATATATTCCATTGGCTGCCTTTACCCTCTTCCAGAGCAATTTGCTGGAGGTAGAAGATGTAATTGACGATACGAAGCTAATCCAAGATTCCCTTTGACTTCTCCGGCGAATGCGACGAGCGTTGGCTCTGGCACGCTTAAAAGAGATAAGGTTTTCTGTCGATGGGTACCGACGAAAAATGTTCCAACGTTTCTTTTGTTCCCTAAAACTGTCACGGCAAGCTTCATTTCACCACGGCCTACGAAATTTTCGTTTCCGTGGGGAGCTTTTTGGGATAGTGTTATTTGCGGCATACATAATGATATCAATGACATTTTGCACTGCTTCCGTTATGTCGTGAGTTTTGACCATGGTCTCAGTAATTTCTGCTAGCTGCGTAAAAGCAGTCCAGTCTGCTCGCTGGAATAGAAAACGCGGTGGGCAAAGAGTGGCACCGCCTCTATCAGCATGAGAAACAATTAAAGAGAAATGATCGCTGTTATAGAGATCATTTCCAACTGTGAAATTCAACAATGGTAGCAGATCAGGAGAACATATGGCCAGATCAAGACTGTGGAAGGTCCGTGTGGGCTCATGAAAGTATGTTTTTTCATTGTTATTTAAGAGACAGAGACAATTGTTAGTAATGAACTGTTCGATCTGTCTTCCACGAGAATTTGTACTATCTGAACCTCACAAAGTACTATGCCCGTTAAAGTCCCCGAGTATTAAAAATGGTGAAGGAAGCTGGTCAATAATGTTGTTTAGTTGTTGTTGATTAATGGCATCATGCGGTGGTAAATATATACAGCAAACTGTAACAAGTGCTCAACAAGTGCAAACTGTAACAATATGTATTTGAACTGCCACAGCTTGCAGGGTAGAGTGTAAATTAAGAGGTGTACTTGGAAATGGATTAGAAGTTAAAATACAGACACCTCCTGAATTACTAGTGTCAGCATCATTGCGCACAATATTATAACCACGTATTTTAAATGAAATGTTCGGATTTAAAAATGTTTCCTGAATTGCTAGACAAGAAGGATGAAGCTGATTAATGATGCACTTAATGTCAACAGTTTTGGACCTTAGACCACGACAGTTCCATGAAACGAAAGTACCCATCAAGAATTTGGTTTGGAAATTGTATTATTTATAGCAAGAGCTTTGGTTGGTGAAGCCTCGCAACTCATCGAGATTTCATCATCATCCTATTCAGATGGATGTAGAGATATTAGTTCGGAATTTTTAGCGGTGCTATTAAAAATGGACGACAAGTCTTTCTGCACTATGCCTTGACTTGCAAGTCCCAGAGCGACAGAATTTTGAACATTCGATTTTTTCAACTTCGTAATTAATTGTGTTGGAGAGAGGCCACGTTTGGAGAGCTTTAATTTGAGAGAATTTTGTGCTTTCGATTTCCGGGATTTAGCTTTCTCGAGAGCATTGCCTGCCGTTGTTTCAATATCAGTATCAGAAGATTTTTCACTGAAATTTACTTGAGTGAAATTTTGAGTACAGTTTTCACAAGAGCAGTTTTTACAGAAGGACTTTTGTAAGACCGATGCATAACTTACGCCAGGTGTTGGCGTTTGAGAAAGGACTTTTCGTTTTGCCTCAGGATATGAAATGTGTTCCTTAATTTTAATTGTTATTATTTCCTTTTTTACCTTCCAACGTGGACATTCTCGAGAAAAGGACGTGTGATTCCCATTGCAGTTTACACACTTCTCTTGTGCGCTACACTGCTGGCTTTCATGGCCTTTCTCTGCACAACGGGCGCAAGTGATTTGCCCGCGGCAGGCAGTCTTAGCATGTCCAAAACGTTGACATTGGTAACACCGTAAAGGATTTGGGATATAAGGACGCACGGCTAATTTCATATAACCTGCTTTAACACATTCAGGTAGTTTAGGGCTTTGGAATGTTAAAATAAGGTGTTTTGTGGGGAGAAGCTGTCCGTCTCGCCTTATTGAAATACGGCGAACGTGCGTCACTCCTTCGGGTTTTAAGTCCTTTGTAATTTCTTCTATTGTTGTATGAAAAAACTCTCCGCAAGTAATAACACCTCTTGAAGTGTTCAGAGAGGCATGGGCAGATACATTTACGGGAATCGTTGCTAAAGCTTTTAGCTTAAGAATTTGTTTAGCTTGATTTCGAGAAGAAACCTCGGCTAGTAAGTCTCCGGAACGAAGTTTACATATTGACGATAATTCACTGACAGTGCTATTGATAGCCTTTTCAACAAGGAAAGGTGAAACTGAATGAAAGGCTTCATTATTATCACTGATTCTTTTGATGAGGAAAAAATGGTCAAAATATTTTTCTTGAACAGTGTTTTGAAAATTCTTTTTTGAAACAATTTGTTGCCCACTGAAGGGAGCAAGTGATTTTTTGCCCATACGATATTTATGGGGATTCGGGCCCGACGGCATCACCCACCACGGAGTCCAACAAGGGAAGGCAGCCACCGGCTCTGGCCAATCCCAGCCTCGGCGCTTACCTTGATGCTAGCCAGTACCTATACGCTCGGAGTTACCCCCGGGGACAGTGACCACTCTTAACGCCAAGCCCAATGGCTCTACTAAAATAAGAGAAGCAAAAACATTGAGGCTTAAAATCGTTGAGTTTGTCAGCAGGCTTGTCTATGACAAGTACCATAAGAAACAACATTTAAAATTTCCTGTCATTTTCAGGTTACTTTGGACTTTCAAGAGTTTGAATTTAGTTTTAGCAATAAGCAAAGAGAAGCTCTATTTCAGTAATCATCTGGGACAAACTTAAAATCAGCATCGTAGCATTCGTTAGCAAGTATACATTACATCTCTCCCCTCACCCACCAAATCGTTTCACGCTTCGTGAACAACAAAAGATTGAAACTTGCTGACACAGACGATTCACTCGAACTTACCGTTTGAGATTTTGAGCCAATTGGGGAAATGAAATATTCGATGTAGTCTCGATCCCAACATATGTCGCCCTAGTGATCTGACTGTAATTAAAAAATTAGATATTCGTATAAAATTTACCTCGTTAAAATAAAAAGTCAATTAATTAAAATAAGTTTGAAGGTATACATATTCTGTTGAGTGATTTACTTATTTGAGATATGTAAATATTTGTTTATTATATGCAGCAGTAATAATATTCGCATAAATCTAGATGAGAGAAATCATTTAGAAACATGAAACATGCATAGATACGTTATACTAGGTAATGCACACTTAAAAGTCAAGAACATGCTGCTTTTTTTGTAGGTCTTTATATAATTGTCTTTCTATAAAACACAAAATACTAGAAAAGTAAAACGATGAAACAACAACAAATGTTCTGAATTCCATTATCTTTTTCTTTTGCATTCTTTTTGGTGCTTTTCTATAGAAGCCGGAGTCCCTTCCGGAGTCTTCGAGTCCCTTTATAGTCCTCGAACGGGATAAGAGCAGTAAAGGCTAGAATGATGCTTTTGAAAGTGTCCATCACCCGCTGTCATGTCCACGGCAGGAGGTGTGACAGATATTAGCCAATGGTTTGGGCGTCGCTGACCAAAACAAATTCAGACAAGTCTTGCTCCAGAATATCGTCTATTTATAAGAAAATGGATTTGGGTGTGTTTCCTGAGCGTCGCCGTGCATTGATTGAAGGGAATGGGGTAAAAAAAAGTGCATATCACATTTTTTTGAAGGAAAGTGGAAAGACGTTTTATTCTTTTTCTCATAAAAAAGCATAAAAGACAATTTTTTTAAAATTTTATATTTTATTTTACTTTTAGAAATATTTGTAACATATGTGCTTATAAGAATATTTAAACACATATTAGTAAACTTTTTAACAAAGAATCTTTTTCAATTTATTCTTCTTTTGATCTTCCTCATCGAGAGACTCCTTCATAATGAGGACGAGAAGCTTCAAGCGAGACGGTTCCTTTTTGCTACTCCGATGGGTACATAAATGGTGATGGTCAGTTATCATCATGAGCTTTAATACAAAATAAAAATTGGGAAAATCGGAAAATTTTATATTTATTTAGTGATTATGGATAGATAATTCTGTTAACATTTTCTCTCGCAGAGAATGTACAAAGATACAATTCATTATAAATATCTCCTGGAAATAATTCGTGGGTGAAAAAATAGAACAGCTTCTTTTGAAATTTATTTGATTACTGAAAGTATTAATTTGTTTAAAAATAAAAATAGATGAAATTGGTGTACTGTTTATAATTGGTGGGCTGATTCTGTGATATTTTAAATATAAAACTGATGAGTAATCAGTTGGTCGCGGCAGGGAATAATAGCGATATATGATAGTAGTTAAAATATAATACAGTAATAATATAATAATTATGCTATATTATTACTAAATAATTAAATTATGATAATATAAAAGCTTTGTATTCAGTGATATAGACTTGATTATTAACACAAGTGATTTCTTAAGAAAAAGCAGATTTTTCGCTTAATTTTTTAAAAAAAAAGTCTATTTGATTTTTGTGGCGCAAGATCTTCGAATAGAATCAGCTGAATATGAAAAACAAAGAATGCAATTAGATGCATTAGAATACGGATAAATTTAAATCTAATAATTAAAACTAAGTAATAACAGAAATAAAAATAAGTCAAAACCAGTGTTATTTCGATAAGAATTGAAGATCAGAGCAAAAATTTAAGTAATAAAATAAAAACACAAATGTACTTCAAGCACTTTAAAAGGTTAAAGTACAGACTTTTCTCAATAAAAAAAGCCAATTTAAAACTGAAATGTATTTCAATTGATATTTCTTGAAGATTGCAAAGTTTATTTAAAATGTGTTTGGTATTTAATATACCTCCATTGCGAATGTCCAATCTAAAGACCAGCCAAGAAGACATTACTACATCTATTAAATTTGAAAATCCAAAAACGAAACAAAAAGTTTCAAGGCTTTCAAAAAATGAGCATGTTTGTCTGTATTATTGAATTATATAGATTCAAATAGTATATGTAATGAACATAAGACTAAAAAATATCTTCTCTAAAACAGAGAAATAATTTCCAAAAATTAGTTATTAATTAACTTTACACCTATACTATTAACACCAACAACAATCTGCATTCAAAAATTAAGTCTTAAAATTCTCCTCATTTGAAAATTTTCATGCAGAGTCTGAATACTTGCATTTCCTGCTGAGGTTACCTTTGAGCCCATTTTAGAAACAGAGCACAGCGGTAATGAGAAATTAATACACGTATGTCTCGACATCCATACATCGGCTCTGCATAATTGAAGATCCAGACTCAATTTACGGAATGGAAATCCCGGCTATATAAAGATCTTAATTGATCTAATCAGACTGACTTCAGACAGCACGCGACCGGATGTCTGAAAATTGAAGGCTTTAGAGGTATCCGTATTTAAAGGGGAAATGAAAATGATTATATTTTAATTTTTATTTTGTGCTTACAAGTTCAATTAAAAATGACAATTCTTGATCTTGTGCTTGATTAGAAGTAATAAAATACATAACTCAAAAATATAAACTATGAATTGGAAAATATGTCTTTAAAGGAAGAAATATAATTAAATGCTCAAGTATTTATGAATATTGTAAAACAAATGCTAAAAACTTTAGAAGAATTTTATTACAATAAGTGTTAGTGCAGTCTATTCATATTATTATTTGTTATATTTTGTTTGTTTATTTATTTTGAATCAAGTTATATTTAAAAATGTTTGTCTGGTTTTTCTGCCGCATCCTATAGTCATAAATTCAGTTTCTGTCTTTTTTTTTGTAATCTAAGGGTAATAATATAAAATATGCTTGCGTTTTGATTTATCTTTCTAATTTTAATGAGAATTTCCTCAATAATTTTCATTCAATAAATAAATAGAATCTTGGTCTTTTTTAAATAACTCAGTATTTGAATGTAATATATATTGCATTATGCATTCCTTTCTTTAAATGCAAATTGGCTCATAATTTATTATATATTTCTAAGACATGATAAGTATTAAACTTTTTCAAGTACCAAACTTAAGAAGATAGCAAAATGTAATAGAATGGCTAACACTTATGGCTACGTATATTCTTAATTAGTTGCATGCTTCTGAAAGAAAAAAAATCTATTTTTTTCCATTTAATTGGGAAAGAAACAATAAGCCAAAACAAAGTAAAGGAATTGTACAAAATGTAACACAAGTTCTAGAATGGTAAACGTCCACTAAAAAAAAACCTATTGTTTCAAAGATACTCGACCAAATGACATCTTAATTATAATGTCTGGAGCAAAATAAGATTTGTCTTTTTTACAGTTAACATTTTTACGAATTCTCATGTTACAAGACATTAAAAGAAAGTTGCAAGATTTCAGTAAAAATACTTAATAGCTTTCAGAATGAACTAATTGCTCTCTTAGTAAGGAAAGGATGCCATTCAAATTAGTTCTCCATAATTATTTTCAAGTGTTAAACTATGAAAAAATATGATTAAGCAAATGTTTCTAAATCTGAGACCCAAATTCTTTGTTTTATTTAGATATTTCAATAAATTGCGATTTGTTAAAATTTGAGAGAATAATTAATTTCTGACATCTCATTTTTTCTGAGTCATATTTTTAAATTTAGGAAATTATTATTTTATAAATAAATTTAAAATATAAATTAAAACTAAAATTTGGAATAATTACGATGGTTAAAATGGAATTGTTAATGCACCTACAATAAAATTTTGTCCTCAATCAAGTGTAATTACTTAATGATTTATATCCATAAATATAAAGAAGAATTTATATATGCCTTTTGCACAAATATATAATTTTTGTTTGTCCAATCCTGATGAATTTTACTGCACATATTTAAAAAAAAAAGAGAAAAATCATTGTCAAATTTTCAGAGTTTCAATTTTGATTAAGATATAAATCAATATCGAAAATTGAGGTTCTTTCACCATATTTTTCGAAATTATTGTCTTTCACACACAAAAAAAGATACATCATCTTGAAAAAAAAAACACTTTTTTACTAATGCAAAATTTATATCCTTACGGCATATTCTGTAATTTCAAAAAACTGCTTCCTATTGTGTTGCATAACTTTTAACAATGTTTTAAATGTTATGCTTTAATTCATATTAATTTAATTGCTCTATCAAGTTATTTGATTGTATGCTTTTGGCAGCAACCAGCTATATTTTACATAATTATTTCGTAATAGGATTATTACTTTTACTTTTATTTACTAGTATGAACTATTACTAAGGGTTTAATGACATTTGAATTTGCCCGCACAATAATTTACAATTGTCTGATTCCATTGAATTTAAACTTTTCAAGTTTATATATATATATATATATATATATATATATATATATATCTTCCTGAATCCTCGTTCCCAGCATAGCCGCTGATTAGTGATTTTTAAAGGGGGAGGAAGGTATCTTGTTTATGTAAAAATGAAAAAATACTGGAGTCGTTTCTCATTACAAAATAATTAAGGTTATATTACATTTAACTTCCAGTTTTAAAGTTACACTAGAACTAATTTGGAAACGACCTTGTAATTTTAAACCTCGATCTGATGACAAGGACGACATCTGAGCTGGCACCCCCTCTCCAATTCATACTGCACCAGTGGAAAGGCGTGTGGCCCGAACGGATTCAACGTGCACCAGACCCACTTACACGACGGGCCTTGAACCTGAACCCCTCTGGTGTCGAGGCTGAGATCTTGCCACCAGGCCACCAAGGCCCAAAATGTTTACGGGAGTTTGCTACGATGTTAAACTGAGTAGTGATGTCTTAAAAAAGTACGTCGGTTTGCTTCATAAAAAAATTGTAATTATCTAACAAATAGCCCTAATTTGCTTGATTAATAAAATAGAAACAATGTGTTATCTTAAGTAAATTCATTACACAAATATTGAGTCAATAATAAATGCCTGTTAAATAATTTTGAGTAACATTTTAATGAATACAATTCTTTGGAACACACTTATTTTTCAATACTTTGTGAATATTCGTTATACGCAATGCATCTTTTAAGTAGTGTTACAGATGGTAACCAACATTGGAGGGTGAGATAGCATCATCATGCACTTTGAAATCGCTATTGACGTACGGAAACTGTAACAAATCGTATCTATGAATATGTTGTGTTTAGAGCACCCAGATGACATAGCCCTTTAATAATGACACATGTGTGTCTTTGGACATAAGTACAGGGCGTTATTCACTGGGATGTCTAGTAGATCCATTATTCCATGTGCTGACAAGCTGAAAGCCATCCATGCTGAATATATATAATACCTGGAGGCAATGAAAATCCTGTAACTTCGAATGGTCTGTATTAGTAATTTCTGCCTATCGATGCATTTCCGCATTTGTCGCTTAAGTGTATTGAAGCTATCCTCTTCATTTACATATGTCTACACAATTTATAGGAATGTTCATAGATTTGAAGGGATATATTGACCTCGTTGTGATGTAAAGATAACTTCACAAAAATGGTTTAAAAAAATAATTTCCTAAATGTGAATGGGATATATTTCTATTAGAATAATTTTCGTCTTTAATTTATAATTTGATATTAAAAATATTAAGAAATTTCAAGATAGCTTTTTTAAAGATTTATTATTAGGTACTGCAGCAATATAGAATTTAAATTCAATTAAATTAATCAGCTATTAAGTAAATTTCTGTTAAAATGTTAAAAATGTTAAAAATTTTACATGAAATTTGCTAGAGAACGAAATACGAGAATTTTAGCACATTAGAAAGTGAGTATAAAAATGGATTTCAAACTTAATGTTTGCAAACATGAAACTAATAACATAAAATAAAATTGTATAAATATTTATAGGAACACAACCTTTCAGATTTCTGCATTTGCAAGTTGAATTCTCAAGAAGTTAGTTTTTTTAAGGTACTAAGGAGACACCTAAATTTTATTCTATGCTGTTTGTACACTTTGTACATAGCCATATTAAAGAATATCTCTGGTAGTTTCTAACCGTTGCTTTAATAAGATATAATAAACTTATAAAATAAGGGAAAATCAAGAATTTTAATCCTTATTTTAAGCAGAGTTATTTTAATGAGCAGTTTTAGATGCTAGTGTATTTCGATGGAAGATAAAAAAATATGTAAATATATCGTTAATGGTTCACTTAGAGAAAACATAGAGTTATGGCATTATCTATACTTATAATAACGCTCAATGTGTGTGTGTGTGTGTTGGCGCTCTACAGACCAGACCGTTTGACCTACAGCTACCAAATTTGGTACATGTATACCTTGGAGGTCGGGAATGTGCACCTCGGAGCCCTTTTTTCCAATTTTTAATTAGAATTTGAATTAATTAAAATTTAAGCGAAATTTCGACGATTTTCCACTATAACTTCCGAAAATATTATTGCACAAATATGATTTTTACATCAATTTAAAGATTAAAAATTCAGCTTTCTAATTTTATCAGTGTTTTAATGTATAACTTAAGCTTCTATTTTTAACGAATTTTTAAAGAAATATTTCAACCATGTTTTACAACAATATATTTCGAACAAAACAATAAAATTTAATCTGCGAGCACGTCAAGGGGGAAAAATTAGGTTTTATCAGCATGTTGCCATCCTATTGACGGAAGTTCACACTAAAAAACAACTATCATTACAAATTAAATTTAAAGAAATGCAACTTTTAGCACGTGACTGGATAAAATAAAAGAAATATAATATGTAACATTTTCTAAAATAAATAATGAACGAGCAAAGGGAAAAAATAGCTTTTATTAAACTGTTGAAATCATACTGACAGAAGTTCAAATTAAAAAATAAATTAACTATGACTGCAAATTAAATAAAAAAATGTAACATTCACCAGGTGATTGGATGAAATTAAATAAATATTAAATGTTATGTTTTCTAAAAAAGAAATATAAGACAAAGGTTTCCATGATCGTTTGCAACATCTATATCATTAATTTAGTGAATCAGTGTTATGTGACTTTCGAAGTTTAAATATATCTGGCAGAGAAATTATAAAGAGAGCAAAGCACATAAGTATTTAATTGAAAATCTTAGACCACATTACTCTTGGCAAACCAGCTGGTCGCCAAAGGCGTCTAGTAATAAATATAAATGAGATAACTTCCAACAAAGTGCATACATATTATTTTAATAGTCTTATTAAAACCGACATAATTATTCTCACAAGCGTATACACTGATTCTTTCATTGAATATTTCAACTATATCCAAGTTGAAGTGTGAAATCTTTAGGAGGTAGGGGTATTAAAATAAAAGTTGCATTACGCAGAATTGTTTAAATGAGCAATTTTAGATTGTAGAATATTTCGATGGAAAAATAATTCGATGGATAGAATATTTCGATGGTAAATCTATCCCTGATTATTCACTTAGGGAAAACATAGATCTACGACATTATAACAAATATAAATGAGATAATTTTCGACAAGGTGCGTGCATATTATTTCAATTGTCTGACTAAAACTGTTATAATTATCTTGATAAGGGTTTTCACTAATTCTTTCATTGATTTTTGCAATTATTTGAGTTGCCAAATTGAAGTAGGAAATCTTTAGGAGGCAGGGAAATGGAAATAAAGCCTGCATTATGCAGAGTTGATTAATGCAATTTTAGATGATAGCGTATTTGGATGGAAAAAAATGTATAAATCTATCCCTGATTGCTCACTTAGGGAAAACATAGAGCTATGATATTACAACAAATATGAATAACTAATTTTTTCATCGATTGTTTCAATTATTTCCGAGTAGAGTGTCTAATCTTTAGGATGCAGGGAAATTAAAATAAAAGCTGCGTTAATGCAGATTTGTTTTAATGAATAATTTTAAATAATAGTTTATTTTCAAGGAAAATGTTTTGAATAAATCCTTTACTAAATACTTATTTCTAAATAACGCTGAGCCTTTGAAAAAATAAAGCAATGTGAAATAAATGTGGGAATGTAAACAACAAATAAAAGTGGAAATAATTATAATGACTGGAAATGAGTACGAGGACGAGAAAGGAAAAGTAGAAAATAATTTTCATTTTCTTCACAATTCGACACTTCAGCGAAATGTTTGATTCCAGGGAGAAAATTTATTAAAAAAATATTTTATTGAATACCGATGAGACAATCTTGATAGTCTCAGGAATTTCTTGGTGACAAACAAATCTGAAATACACATGAAAAATAACTTAAATTCTTTTTTTTAGTTTTCTTTAAAGGGCATTTCTTTTTATTCTGCTTGTACGTCGGTAGTTTCTGAAAACTTGCTTTTACACTTTAATATAAAAGAAAGTGGAGTTTTTGTTCAGATTCTCTATTATCATGGTAAATGAATCGGGAATACTTGTTCTTGTTGTTGATGTATTTAGAAGGACTTCAGTTGCAAATTGGCATAGCAATTTATTATCAAAGTATACAGAGATTATTTAAATTATTAAAAATTGTAAAAAAAAATGTTACAGCTAATGATATAAACCGCTTTTATAAACTATTTTATAAAGAATTTATTTGTAATGAATGCATAATTTTTGTTTAAAAAAATGTTAAATATAAGTAAATAAAATATTTTATCCTAGCGCACTATCTTCGAAATAGTAATTTTTAGCTAGAATTTTTGTATTAATAATTCTAATTAAGGAAATTGAAATCAAGTTATAATTACAGATAAGCTATGTATCTTATTTTACAGCTATTTATCTTTTATTTTTCTTCTTTTTGACAGAAGTAATTGGTACTGTTACTTAAAAAGGCATCAGAATATTACACGTAATCTATAAAATCTAAATTCAAAGAACATCCATCATTTGACATCTATGAAAGCTTAATTCAACGAATCATTGATTTTGAAATATGTATCTAAAACTATGCAAGCAATATTTATGCGAGGGACCATCCACAAATTTATATTGACATAATTTTAAGATTTGCCGATTGTAACTCTTTATTTTTTTCCTTTTCAAAGACTTTGATTAATGAAAAATCCCAAAATTCTAGTTAAATAGGTTTAAAATAATAATAGATATACAAGGAAAAGTATTTTATGGGCTGCTTAAATATAACTCGATTTTGACTTGCTTGAATAAAACTTGTTGAAGATAACGTGGCGAATAGACATTTTAATTAATGCTTTCCTTCAATCAAGCTTTCATTTCAATAGTGTAGTTTTCATTTAATACGTTATATTTGCTTGAAGAAAGATAAATTTTGTTAGAAACTGTAATGCTTAAGCCTGCGCAGCTTCCCAGCATGGTTAATTCTATCACCAGAAATACCAATTAACAATAATTTGTTTTGGATGCTGATTGGGTACTGAGCCAGTAACCCCAGATCTTGGTAGGGGCCGCGGTGGCCTGGTGGTAAGGTCTCGGCTTTGGAACCGGAGGGTTTCAGGTTCGAGACATGATTCCACCGAAGAAGGGGTTTCATGCACGTTAAATATGTCAGGAAAAAGTAATCCCGCTGGTGTGGTATGGTGCCAGTTAAGGTGTCGTCCTCGTCATCCGACCACGCTTCAAAATTACGAGGTCTCAAAATATCCCTAATGGTGTTTTACAACAGGACGTTAATATAACTAAACTAAGCCCAGAGCTTGGCTACCATTTGGAGACTTGGCGAATAATTTATCTACTTTAACGATAAAATAGACAATTCTGGAAACTTCAAGGATTTTAACGATCCATAAAATAGGAACTGAGATACGACTGATTGGGAAAGAAGGTCCTCTGCTTTCCTCCCGGAAATTATAGAAGGCTGGCAGTCTCAAGCTGCAATGAATCTCAGTTGGAATCGAATTCAAGAATCAATTTTCGAGTGTGGTGGAGTAAAAGCTTTGTATGGAATCAAACTATTGCTGAACTGAGTTGTGTGCCAAGTCCTGTTGTCTATTGCGGAAGCAGCAATAACCAATCTTGTGGCAACGAGGCTACAGTTGCATACAGCTATAACGAAGAGGCAGTGGAGAATTTCAGCAGTTTGGAGTGACCATAGAGTGAAGCTTCTAGGATAACCTTTCCTGCTGAATTCTGTCTGACGGTTTTGTGTCCTGAAGTCGTTATTACTACCGAATTGCTATTTGTGAGCTACTATCTGTTTGGAAAGTGCACTGCTGTTTGCAGTTCTGTGTATTCATCTCTTCGTGTTTTACATATTATCTCTCTCTCTCTCTCTCTCTCTATATATATATATATATATGCTGAAGTGACAAGTCATGAGATGACTGTTAATATCGTGTCGGTCCTCCCTTTGCCCGGCGAAGTGCAACAACTCAACGTGTCATGGAGTCCACAAGTCGTTGGAAGTCCTCTGCAGGAATATTGAACCATACTGTCTGTATAGACGTCCATAATTGTGAAAGTGTGGATGGTGCAGGAGTTTGGGCACGAACTGACCTTTCGATGATGTCCCATAAATGCTCGATGGGATTCATATCGGGTGATCTAGGTGGCCAGATCATGCACTGGAATTGTCCGGAATGTTCTTCAAACCAATCGCGAACAGTTCTGGACCGGTGACATGGCGCATTGTCATCCATGAAAATCCCATCGTTGTGTGGGTACGTGAAGTCCATGAATGGCTGCAAGTGATTTGCAAGCAGCTGAACATAACCATTTCCAGTCAATGATCGGTTCAGTTGCACCAGAGGACCGAGTCCATGCCATGTAAAAACAGCCCACACCATTATGCAGCCAACACCAGCTTGAACAGTGCCTTGCTAACAGTTTGGGTCTATGGCTTCGTGGGGTCTGCGCCACACTCGAACTCTACCATCAGCTCGTAACAACTGAAATCGTGACTCATCTGACCACGCCACGGTTTTCCACTGGTCTAGGGACTAGTCGATATGCTCACGAGCCCAGGAGAGTCGCTGCAGGTGATGTCATGCTGTCAGTAAAGGCACTCGATCGGTCTTCTGCTGTCATAGCCCAAGGAAGACAAATTTCGCCTCACAGTCCTATCGGACACGTCCCTCGTACGTCCCACATTGATTCCTGCAGTTATTTGACGAAGTGTTGCGTGTCTATTAACATTGACCATTCTACACAGACGTCGGCGGTCTCGGTCGTTAAGTGCAGGTGGTCGCCCACTGCGCTGTCCATGATGGGATGTGATGCCTGAAATTTCATACTCTCGGCACACTCTTGATACTGTGGATCTCGGAATGTTGAATTCACTAACGATATCCGCAATGGTCTATGCGTCTAGCTCCAACTAACATTCCACGTTCAAAGTCTGTTAATTCTCGTCGTGCCGCCATAAATCACGAAAAACCTGTTCACATGAATAAATTGAACACAAATGAAAGCTGTGGAAAACGAACTGCGCATTTATACTTTATATATATATATATATATATATAATGATAAGAGACGGCTAAATACTAAATTAAAAAATCCATTTGGCGATTAAGTCAAATAATACTTACAAGACATATCGTATAAGATAAAAAAATTCTCGATGAATTTAGCTATTAATATTAATAAAACAGGCTTTTATATTAAAAAAATTCTAAAGGAGCTAAAAAAATAATTTTCTCAAATATTCCCTTATAGAGTAAAAGAATAATGCATAATGCATGATAAAATTTCCATAGTAAGTTAAATCACTGTTAAGACTTTTTTTTGTAATTAATCTCTTGCTACTGGAAAGAGTTTCTAAAAGATAATTTATTTTACCGAAACTTTTGTTTCATTTAAAAGAAAAAGATTAAATATCTTTTATACATTACAAAATAAACAAGCTAAGACAAAAATATTAATTAAAGTATTGATAAAACATTTTGTTTAGAAATGAAATAAATATAGCCCCTTGAAAACGATCGACAATAGTTTTAATATTTAGTAAGTTTGTTAATTATTTAGAACATTATAATCAAATTTTGGTTTTTTAACTATATAAATAATAAAATTTTTATTTGAAATTTAACAAAAATCTTTCTGATTTCAAGATATTTCCACAAAATATGATCTAGCTCAAATTTGCATTCAGTGAAATGATCCTTAAACAATTAGTAAGATAAAAAAATCTTGAAAAAATGATTATTATATTTTTTTCGCCAAATGAAGACTAGGGATGAGAAAAAACGAGAAAATAAAATGAACGTCATATCTAAAGAATCTTTATTATTTTTTATTGTGACCAGAACATTTTCATGGTCTTATACTTTTTTCCTTCAAAGTGTCTGTAAAAAGAGAAGCATCATTGGGTTTTGTAGTACAAGGAGTGTTTAAATGAAAATATACGAAACGTCACTGTAAAGGACTTGTAAAGGACTAAAAGAGGACTTTTGTCTAAGTATACACCATAAGCCTGAGTACAAAGATCCCATTGATTAACGAGCAGAAGGAATCCTTGTTCCCAGAAATCCTGTGGCCATGACGAGACATAGAACTTCACAGTTTCCTTGAGTTCATCTTCCGAATTAAAGCGCTTCTCTTTCAGATTTTTTTCAGAACCATTAACTCCGATGTTTATAGTGAGACAATCCAAAGACTACGCAGGTTCATCAAGAACAAAAGACCGTGCATAGTCATGGAGAGTGCGGTTCAACTCCATGATAATGCGCGTCAAATGTCTCCATGGTCATACAAGCGGAACTGGCCGAATGATAGCATATCGACCATCCGCCCTACACCCCAGACATATCGCTCTGCGATTATCATGCATTTCGTACCATGAAAAAGCATCAGAAAAGAAAAAGCTTCATATTGGAATTCGATCTCAAGAAAGCTGTGAAGGACTGGGCTTCATCACTGCCTCATCAATTATGGGAAAAAGGAATCATTCGGCTCGTTAATCAATGGGATCTTGTGTGCAGGTCTATGGTGCATACTTTGAATAAAGTCCTCGTTTATTCTTACAGTATCGCTTTGTACCTTTTCATTTGAACAACCCTTGTATATATACTTTAACATACTCATATCTATTTTTAATATACGTTAAGTTTTTTAACAGGTAAATAATTTTACCACATGTATAGATCATTTTTACACATACGTTAACAGTGATTCTCCAACACTGTTGGATGAAGAATGTATTTTTTTATTTCCCTAAGTCAGGTTGCTTTGTAGATTAAGAAAAAAATATGTATATCAAGTTAGCATGAATTAATTCCCAATTTTTTTCTCTAATGCTGTTGCAGACTAATATGGAATATTTGTTAAAATTGGACAAAACAGATAGTTATCTTACAAAAATTATGTTGAATTCACTCGGTTGTCTCTTTAGTATTTAAATTTAATGGAATATATATTTCAGTGAAGCATAGCCTGCATTCTATGGCCTTTTGGATATGAAACTAAACAAAAAATTATGTCTGATATAACTGATTTTCTAAATCTAATGTTCGGTGTTTAGTTAGACAGTAAATGATATGTTAAAATAAAATGAAACTTTTTTCCATTTTTTAAAGGATCAAAACTATTTATTTAAAATTTTATATTGGTTTAACTTGAAGGCAATTGCTTTATAAAGGATTTAGTATTTTAAAAGTGTTTGAGATCAAAATTCTTTTAGAAGAAGTAAGAAAATTTTTTGAGTTGTCACTTTTGAAATATTTCACTTCTTATCAGTATTTTATTTTTTAATCAAATTTTATTTACTTTCTTTATGTTTGCATTGTTTTCTTAGAAATGTTTAATAAAATACTTGAATTGAGAATAATTTTTATGAAACTGTTTTAGCCTTTAATTCTTTGAAGCAAATGCAAGCAAAGGATAATTATATTTATATATATTATTTTTACTATAAGAAAATCCGAAAAAAAGTCTCCTTTAATTCCTTTAATATTTAATTTTACGTAAAATTATAAATAAAATTGATAAGTAACTTATTAAATTAATGGTTTCATGGTGCAGTAAAGCTATTACCATTTTTAAAATTTGCATAAAACATCATACGTAAAAAATTAACCTTTTCGAAAGTTTTCATTTTCCTATTTGAACTCATAATAGCGTTAGCAACTTAATAATAAGTTATGGTATACATAAAATTTTGTTTGTATTCATTTACACATTTCCTGTAATTTCATGCTTTTAACGTAGTTATAATAAAATAATATATTATACAATATATTTGAATTAAGCAATATGAATTAGAATTTAAAAGATGGCAGTTGGTATTGCTTGTTTTTACTAAACCTAAGTACCTAATTTTCATTACCTCTCTCTCTCTTTCCACACACACACACACACACACACACACACACACACACACACACACACACACACACACACACACACACACACACACACACACACACACACACACACACACACACACACACACACACACACACATTTATATACTGTTTCAAGCCGGTAAAGTTGCCTTTAAGCACGGTCATCTGTATAGAAGGCTATCGGGATTCGCTTTAGTGATCCCAGAGCTTGGCGGCCATTTGGAAACTTGGGCTAAAAAAATGGATAATTCTGGAAACTTCCAATAATTTCACGATCCATCCAATATGAACCAAGACATGAGATTTGCATTTAGTGAAAATGATGGAGAAGATTCTATGTCCACCTCCGGGGAATCTTAAAAGGTCGGCACTCTTGAGCTGGAAGAGACATGAAACTCAGTCGTTGTGAATTGAGTAGGCAGTTAAAGTGAGAAGAGACAGAGGAGTAATTCAGCCTTCTGGAGAGGCCGTAGAGCGAAGTTCCGAGGATCCCTTCTCCTGCTGAATTCTGTCTTCCTGCTTGCGTGCTGTGGACGTCGATACTACTGGATTTCTACGTGTGGGCTACTGTTTGATGTAGAATGCCTCTGTGCTGTCCTGTGTATTTGTCTAGACTGTATATAGTTGTCGTCTGTAAATATTTGTGGTTTTTGTGCTGCCCTATCGTTGTGTAAATAAACACTGTCTTATTTTTCCTACAAAAGGACTCTTCATTGTGTGACTTCACACCATACACCCACTACACGAAATGAACCTAAATAATTGGAATTTTTTTAACAATATATATAATAATTACCTATTATATACAATAATATAAGCAATATTTGTATAACTCTTGCCATATAGAATAATTTTCTTTCTATGAAGAATTTTCAAAAAAATATCTTTGTACATTCTTTAATAGAATATTTCATAACCGATTTATGCATCCAGAAATATTATAACCTTAGTTCAAATTATTAAATAATAATAATAATTTGAACTAAGATTATAACTTCAGATTATTAAATAATAATAAAGCTAAAGTAATAAGCTATCGTGTTTTGTTTGCTATTTAGAATCATTTGAAATGAACTTATAATGAATCCGACATTTTTACGTTATAGTGACTGGTAGTTATGATTAATCTGTTAATCACCGTAGCCAGTTATTAGTAATACTTACCGGATATTAGTAATAGTAAATTTATTTCTTCTTCCTTAATACATGCAGTATAGAATAGAAGTATATCATACAAATAAGCTTTGGGAAAATGCACTGGTATTGGGCGCATTGCAACTATTTTTTCCAAGAAAAAATATCAATACATTACTAATAACACAAAATTTGATTTTTCATGAAAAAACAACAACATATAAATAATTCATTGGTCAGAATAGCCAACAGCAGACATAAATCTTAAATAGAAGCGCAAATATAAGCACTAGCATTCTTTCAAGCTAACATGATACGGAAAAAACATTCCGTAAAAAGAACTACATCGTTTGGGAAATGATATTTTCTTCTGCAGCAGAGATCATATTAGCGCATAAACACTGACCTATGGAGAATTTATCCTTATTTCCCCCTGTATCACTAATGCTGAAACTATGTGATGATTTCATCTCATCAAGCTTGGAGGGAAAACGTGATGCTTTTTCCCCGTTTTCCCCGAAACTGGATGCTACAGTTTCGGAGCACGTTTATCAGTCCTGTTTTACCCTGATAAATCGTTAGTAGATAAAAAAGATACATGGCTGCTAAAAATAATGAGTTTATAGGGAAAAAATAACAAAATGTTATTTATATCGAAAAAATTTATAAAAATATTTTTTGAAGTGAAAATGTAGTTTCTGATAATTTATTTAAATCCTTTTAAATAATTTTTACTTTGTAATATTCACAGATTCTTTGCTTGATATGTTGAAAACAGTGGTACCAGAATCGATTTGATTTTTCAAAAGATTCATAAGAGATTTTTTTAAAAGTTCAAAAGATTTATATTTTAATAAAGCGTCATTTTTTTTAATAAGATGATTTCTAAAGAAATATAATTGCCATGATAGCCTTGTGGTAAGGTCTTGGAGTCGCAACCTCAGGGTTTTAGGTTCGAGACGGGAAGAACCGTTGTGTAAGCGTGTATCGGGCTCGTTAAATACGTTGGGGTCAAACGTCCTCCCTCTGGTGTGGTCTGGAATTTCGGAGCTGGGGTATCAGCAAAGTGTCATTTTCATCATCTGACAGTGACTCAAAATTACAAGATCCGTCCAGGATAGCCCTATTTTTTCTTTAAAACTAATCTTGCTTTAATTAAATCACTTAAAAATATTTCATTTTTTAACGAAAAAACTTTTGTGGGGATATTGAAGGCTTTGAAATAAAAATACATTCTACTGAAAGCATTGTATCCAAAAGTTTTTGTTTATAATGAAATAATACACAGAGTTATATAAAAACTATTGAAATGAATATAAATGGCCATGCATTTCAAGCAAGCTGTGATAAGAAGGGAAAAAATGATTGCAATATAAAAGGATGCACTGCATTTTGTTTGAGCTCATAATAATTGCCTTATGTGACTTCGCTTGGTTTCACAGGCAATATGCATATGGTGTCTCCTTTTCACACCATAACATGTTAGCGTTCATTAATAATTGTTCGATATTTCCTACAATTGTTCAATAATTTAATTGTAACAATGAGGGAAAGAAAGTTAAGCATAGAAAATGATTTACAAGGTAGTGAATTGGACTACAATTGAATCTTAACCATTCTATGAGAGAAAGTCACAGTGAAAACGTATTGCTTATACAAACAAATCCTCAAACTAAATTTTGTATTAATTTTAGTTCCTACATTTATTTTGCAAGAAATTCCAACTATACTTGATTATTTGCAATTACAAACTGCTTAAACACGATTAGCCCTTTTTTTTCTGAGTTTTTTTTAATAAAGCAATTATCACAAAATTGAATGAAGCAAAAAATTCTCAAAACATTAATTATAAAGCTAATTTGACCCACTTGATGCAAATGTTAATTAAATACTAACTTTTACGATAATTTCCGTAGCTTCCTAAATATTTTTCTAACTTTAATTAAAATGAAAATGCAATTTCTTATACTTAATCTGTGCAATATTAAAAAAAAAATTCTTTAAGATTGCATTCTCAATGGGTTTGTAATGTAGAAATATACCGTATTCGATTCGTAGATGTATAGAATCAGTATGATTCCTGTAAATTGATTTCAATGCTATTTAACGTTTTCACAACTATCTGCTGCAGATACATATACAAATCTTTTAGTTTCTTTACTATATGTACTGCCGCTTTGCAAACAAACAACCGAATCTCCATACTACGATGGTTATAATTTTGGTATCTTAGTCAAGATATCGTGAGTTCGAATCCCGGTAGATTCACAATTTGTGTACATATTTTTGTGTGTTCTGTACAGCGTCTTCTGTAAAACGGGATGATTCGCAAATCCTTTCCTCTTAATAAATTTCTGACAGAACACTTAGATTAATCCATGATAAAATCTTCCAGTTAAAATATAAATTCAAGCATATTTTTTACTGTCACGTTTCAGTAGAATGTCGAAACAAATTCTTATACCTGAGAATATCAAATAATTTTTATCACATACCGTATTTTCAATGTATATTTCATTACATAGTGAACTAAAACATTTTATATCTTGTATAAAGACAGATGCAAAACGGAAATTTAAACACATGAAATAAATAGTAAAAACTAGTTAACTTGCATTTAAAGCTATTCTAATAGTTCGTACTATAATAGCATACATTTACTAAAAATTTCAAAAATAACTAAGAATTTTAGTATGTATCAAATATTTACTGTAAAAACATTTTTTCCATCATTAATAATTTTAATATATTTCCTGAACAAAAAACCTGACACCATATAAAAGGCATTCAAGAACAAAGAAAAGATTAATGACTCGTATATTAAAAAGTTTTTTAATGAATTTTTCGATAGTTTAACACAATGTAAAATAAAATAGCTTTGCGTGAAGCAATTTTTTTCTGATTTTACAAGGAAGGCCGCAATCAGTTATGCTAATGGCGTCTACATTGTTTATTAAAATTTATAGGCTTTTTTTTGTTTTTTTTTTTACTGGAGAATCGCTCCAAAGCTTCGAAGCAAAAGTATTTTCTGAAGAAAAAGCCGATTTCATTATTTTAAAACTTTATATCTAAATCCCGATTTGTTTGAATAACTAGTACAAAGCAATATTTTTCTTAGGAACGTTCACACTTTCGAAATTTCATTTCTATAGTTTTTTAAAAAGAATTTTATTGCTTCTTTGTCAACTAATGAAGTATTTCTTTTTTTTGAAATGCAAGTAATTAATTAAAAATGTATATACAATGAAGATACTTTTTCGAAAGATACTTTTGCTTATTTTGTCTTAAGTACTGAAGTGGTCAATTTTTTAAAACTCCACCCCCCTATTATTTCCAATTTTTAACATTTCAAAATTTATATAATATTTCAAGCATTGCTTTTACACTGCTGCTTGGAGAAAAGGCCCCAAAAGTATTAATTAAATTAACTAAATTCAGCCCATACTATTGGCTAATGGATTTAGACTACTAGACTGCCCATAATAACGACATTTTAAGTATAGAAACGATTCATGCAGAATATACCGTGTGCCCCAAAAAAGACTAATGGCTTTTGAAAATCAATAATAAGAAAAGAAGGCATGCGATAGAAATGTATCATTTGTAGTTCTACTCTTCTATATACTTATAATAAAGCTCAATGTGTGTGTGTGTGTGTTGGCGCTCTACAGGCCAGATCGTTGGACCTACAGCTACCAAATTTGGTACATGTATACCTTGGAGGTCGGAAATGTGCACCTCGGAGCCCTTTTTTCGAATTTTTAATTAGAATTTGAATTAATTAAAATTTAAGCGAAATTTCGACGTTTTTCCGTTATAACTTCCGAAAATATAATTGCACAAACATGATTTTTATATCCATTTAAAGATTAAAAAATTAGCTTTCTAACGGTATTAGTTTTGTTAATTTTTAATGTAAGCTTCTATTTTTAACGAATTTTTAAAGAAATATTTTAACCATGTTTTTTTGAGCACGTGACTGGATAAAATAAAAGTACACAATAACGGAAGTTCAAATAATAAAAATAAAACTATCATCGCAAAATAAATCTAAAGAAATGCAACTTTTAACACGTGACTGTATAAAATAAAAGAAATATAAAATGTGATATTTTCTAAAAAAAATAAATGCAAAGCAAAGGATTGTATGATCGTTTGCAATATCTAAATAATTACTTCAATAAATCTTCTTTACGGTAAACCTGATCGAATTTAGACAGGATATGCATTGGAATCCCGACTTAATGGCATATTTCTATTATCGTTTGCAATATCTGTATCATTTATTCAATACTTTTTTTCATTATAAAATGGGATGGTTTCTAAAAAAATAAATGCAAAGCTAAGGTTTCTATAAAATCTGCAAAAGCACGTCAAATTGAAAAAATTAGGTTTTATCACCGTGTTGCCATCATTTTGACGGAAGTTCAAATTAAAAAAATTAAAAAAAACTATCATCGCAAATTAAATCGGAAGAAATGCAACTTTTAGCACGTTACTGGATAAAATAAAATAAATATAAAATGTGATATTTTCTTTAAAAAATGCGAGGCAAAGGATTCTATGATCGTTTGCAATATTTAAATCATTAATTGAATAAATTATCTTTATTTATACAGTATTGTATTTATACAGGATATGCATTCAAATTTTTTTCCAATGGCCAATTTGTAAAATATTATTAATAGGCATATATATTGTTTAATACTATTAATTTGATCTAAATGAAGTAAATAATTATATTTTATGTAGTTTGAGTCAAACAATGCATTGATAAATAATGACTTTTAGTTTTCTTCATACTTTGCTCTGTGACCCATATTTTACAAAATATTTTTATTAATATTTTAAATAAAAGTTGCTACATCAATCAGTCTTCTAAATCAATCATTAAAACTGACTCATTTATAAAATTATAGAATATTATTAGGAAAATGTGTTCTTTTAGAACTTTCCGTCCATCATCTTTAAGAAAATATAAATTTCAGGCCAATCAATGCCCGGAGTTACTTCAAGGCTAATGAATATGTGATTTAATTGAAAATGTTAGAACCCATTACTCATGGCGAACCAGCTGGTCGCCAAAGGCGGCTAGTAGGAAATAAAGGAATTTTATCCCACCTAATTAAAAATGCAGTTAACGTTGCCACCCATAGGTGGCACTAAAAAATAGAAAAATTAACAATCAATATAAAAATATTGCAAGTTCTGTTAACGATGTTTACAATGTTTCCCTTGTTTACAGCAATAATGTGGCGCAGTTTGAAGTAAGAGTGAGTAACAGAGTAGAAATTTCAATTACTTCGTGTTAGTTATGTCAGTTGCATATCACCTGCAGCATCATCTTTCTGTGGCAATGGTAACTAATTTAAAAATTTGATGGGATAAAATTCTTTAATTTCCAAAACACAAAACTGCACGTGATACATTTATATCACGTCCGGTCTTAATTTTTTTTTTTCGAAATCCATCAGTCTTTTTTTGTGATATTCAGCACTTAAAAATTTCTGCATGGTATTTGATCCAGTTAAAAGATAGAATTTAGTTTAATGTCTACTACAAGTCACTAAAATAGAGGATAAAAATTATATATATTGCAAATAAAAACGAAAATCTTATTTCGGAGATAATGACTTTAGACGGCAATCTTAATTTTAATTTTTAGCTTGGGATGGGAAGTCCGTGAGACCGCTAGCGATGAGTTTTTTTTCACCCCCATTATATTTTTAGCTCAATTGAATGAACTGATCCTGAATCTTTCTATTTTGTGACCTTCAGTACTCTTGCACTTTTCAGCGGCTGCATTTTAAAATAATTCAGTTATTTCTTTAAGTGCGATCTCTAAGACCACATCTATTTGCTAGGGTCCCGGTTGGTTGGTAGTTGGGGTTTAGTGGCACAAAAGCCAAACTTGGCCATACTGCGCCAAGCATATGGTATTATATAAAACTTGAAGTTGTAATGTAAAGGGATTTTGAAGTTACTGCAGTTGATGTAAAAACACGAATGTAAAAGCAAGAGGTGTGAAAATCAGTCAATAAAATTTTAAAATTTCTCAATCATAGAAGACCAATTTTTGAAACAATTAAATTTATGAGTTAATAAAACAATTCCAAAAATAAGCTCTAAAAGCGATTAAAAAGTTGAAAAGCAGCTAGATACAAGTAAAAAGGTTAATCTCTTTTAAGAATGTAAAAATATTTGGGTGGTATTTTTCACCCACCAAGTCAGTTAGACTTACGGATGATTTATTGAAAATGTTGACACGATAGGAATGGTACATAGGGCATTCAACCAAAATGTGCTTAATACCCAGATCAACGCGACAGGTCTGGCACATAGGTGCCCTTTCACCAAATAGCAAATGTCTGTGAGTACAGTGTGTATGTCCTATACGGAGGCGTGTTAGCTTGACATCTAACGCACGTATATTGAGAGGTGACCACATTGCTATGGTCGGCATGACGGAGTGCAATTTATTGTGAGTCAATGAATCCCAAGTTTCTTGCCAGGTAAGCAAAAGCCGACCCGCCAACGATGTCTTGAGATCACAGTATGGGAGTTCTTGGTTTAGGAAAGAGGATGCAGATTGAGCTAATGAATCCGCCATCTCATTTCCAGGAATAACAACATGGCTTGGCACCCAGCAAAAAATGACATTAAAACCTTTGATTCTCAAAAGACTCAAAGTGCACAGAATTCTGTTAGCGTTTGGATGCATCTTATTGTGGTAGTGAGAGAGCGTTTTTAATGCACTCATGCTATCGGTATAAATAATAAAATTTCGATGAGGCAGGGAGGACATTTCCTGGAGAGCACAAAAAATGGCCACTAGCTCAGCTGTAAATACAGAGCAGTAGTTGTGTATGCGATAGCTCAGAGCAGCAAATGGTAGAACAATGCCACAACCAACATGATCAACTGATTTGGAACCATCAGTGAATATTGGTGTAAATGAAGGATATTGACAGCGATGATAGTTAAATAACTGTTGAAACACCACTGGGGCAGTTGAAATTTTATCGAATCCTAAAAAGGGGTTCAGAAATGAGAAATTTGGGATATCCCAGGGTGGAAAGGAAAAGAAATCATGCGATTTTATAGAAACATCAGCTATATTTAAATCATGGAGAATTTCTTTGATCCTCTCAATAAATGGGAGAATGTTAGAGGGCCGGGCGTTATAGAGTCTTCGAAGACCAACTGGTAAATTTGTTTGGGAAATAGGATGATCTGAAAGAGATTTTGTTCGAAAATGATAAAGAGCAGATAACTTCTTTCGTCTTAGATAAAGAGGCAGTTGATAACAAATAGCATACAGGCTCTCTACCGGGGAAGTCCGAAAAGCTTCTGAACAAATTCTTAAAGCAGAGTGGTGTATAGTATCCAGTTTGCTCAAAACGGAACGCCTTGCAGAACCATACACCATACATCCATAATCAACGCGTGATAAAATAATCGCTTCGTAGATTCGGAGTAACGATGTGCGATCCGCTCCCCATGAGGTTCTTGAAAGTACTTTCAGAATATTCAATGCCCTCTCACACTTCTTCCGCAGATATAAGACATGAGGAAGGAAGGTGAGCCTTCGGTCGAAAATTATCCCTAAAAACTTAATTTCATTCACTACTGGAATCGCAACATTTCGAATGTGGATTAAAGGATCCAAATGAAGACCCCGCTTTTCACAAAAGTGCACACATTTACTTTTTTCTGGAGAAATCGTGTGCCCGTTATTATCACACCAGTCCATTAGCTTATTAACTGCAATTTGCAGTTGACGCTCAATTGAGCACATATTGCAGCCTTGACAGGAGATCTGGAGATCATCGACATATAAAGTGCTTTGGACAGATGAAGGTAAGACATTCAGAATTTGACTAAAATGAATCATAAAAAGTGTTACACTGAGGATGCTTCCTTGTGGAACACCCTCAGCTTGAATAAAAGGATCGGAATAAAAATTTCCAATGCGGACACGAAATGATCGTAAAGCTAAAAAGTTCTGTAAAAAAATAGGTAAATTTCCCTTAAAACCAAAATTAAAAAGAGTTGAAAGGATGCCAAAGCGCCAAGTGCGATCGTAGGCTTTTTCTACGTCAAAAAAGATAGACACAAGATGATTTCGACGGACAAATGCATTGGTATTTGTGTCTCGAGAAGAACGATATTATCATATGTTGAGCGCCCTCTGCGGAAACCACTCTGCAACTGCGGAATACATGCTCTCTTCTCCAATTCGAAAAGAAACCTATCATTTACCATACGCTCCAATGTCTTGCACAAGCAATTTGTGAGCGCGATAGGTCTGTAGTGCAGGGGATTAGATGCATCTTTACCGGGTTTCAGGATTGGGATCACGATAGCTTCATGCCATTGTGAAGGGAACTTCTGCTCAGTCCAAATACGGTTAAATAGCAATAACAGATTGGAAAGAGAAGTAAGAGACAAATGACGAAGCATGTTATAGGTGATTCCGTCTGGTCCGGGACTGGTATCATGTGCTTTAGATAAAGCAGAAAGCAGTTCATACATTTTAAAGACAGAATTGTATGGAAGAGAATCTCTGGTAACAAATCGCAAACCCTTTCGTTCCGCGCGATTCTTTATAGCCATGAAAGTAGACTTGTACGAATCAGCAGCAGAAACTTCTGCAAATGTTTTGCCTAGGGTATTGGCAACTTCCATGGGAGAGGAAATTGTAATATTTCCCATTTTAAGCAAAGGAAAGGAAAAATCATGATATATTCCATTGGCTGCCTTTACCCTCTTCCAGAGCAATTTGCTGGAGGTAGAAGATGTAATTGACGATACAAAGCTAATCCAAGATTCCCTTTGAATTCTCCGGCGGATGCGACGGGCGTTGGCTCTGGCACGCTTAAAAGAGATAAGGTTTTCTGTTGATGGGTACCGACGAAAAATGTTCCAACGTTTCTTTTGTTCCCTAAAACTGTCACGGCAAGCTTTATTCCACCACAGCCTACGAAATTTTCGTTTCCGTGGGAAGCTTTTTGGGATAGTGTTATTTGCTGCATACATAATGATATCAATGACATTTTGCACAGCTTCCGTTATGTCGTGAGTTTTGACCATGGTCTCAGTAATATCTGCTAGCTGCGTAAAAGCAGTCCAGTCTGCTCGCTGGAATAGAAAACGCGGTGAGCAAAGAGTGGCACCGCCTCTATCAGCATGAGAAACAATTAAAAGGAAATGATCGCTGTTATAGAGATCACTTCCAACTGTGAAATTCAACAATGGTAGCAGATCAGGAGAACATATGGCCAGATCAAGACTGTGGAAGGTCCGTGTGGGCTCATAAAAGTATGTTTTTTCATTGCTATTTAAGAGACAGAGACAATTGTCAGTAATGAACTGTTCGATCTGTCTTCCACGAGAATTTGTACTATCTGAACCCCACAAAGTACTATGCCCGTTAAAGTCCCCGAGTATTAAAAATGGTGAAGGAAGCTGGTCAATAATGTTGTTTAGTTGTTGTTGATTAATGGCATCATGCGGTGGTAAATATATACAGCAAACTGTAACAAGTTCTCTAATATGTATTTGAACTGCCACAGCTTGCAGGGTAGAGTGTAAATTAAGAGGTGTACTTGGAAATTGATTAGAAGTTAAAATACAGACACCTCCTGAATTACTAGTGTCAGCATCATTGCGCACAATATTATAACCACGTATTTTAAATGAAATGTTCGGATTTAAAAATGTTTCCTGAATTGCTAGACAAGAAGGATGAAGCTGATTAATGATGCACTTAATGTCAACAGTTTTGGACCTTAGACCACGACAGTTCCATGAAACGAAAGTACCAATCAAGAATTTGGTTTGGAAATTGTATTATTTGTAGCAAGATCTTTGGTTGGTGAAGCCTCGCAACTCATCGAGATTTCATCATCATCCTCTTCAGATGGATGTAGTGATATTAGTTCGGAATTTTTAGCGGTGCTATTAAAAATGGACGACAAGTCTTTCTGCACTATGCCTTGACTTGCAAGTCCCAGAGCTACAGAATTTTGAACATTCGATTTTTTCAACTTCGTAATTAATTGTGTTGGAGAGAGGCCACGTTTGGAGAGCTTCAATTTGAGAGAATTTTGTGCTTTCGATTTCCGGGATTTAGCTTTCTCGAGAGCATTGCCTGCCGTTGTTTCAATATCAGTATCAGAAGATTTTTCATTGAAATTTACTTGAGTGAAATTTTGACTACAGTTTTCACAAGAGCAGTTTTTACAGAAGGACTTTTGCAAGACCGATGCATAACTTACTCCAGGTGTTGGCGTTTGAGAAAGGACTTTTCGTTTTGCCTCAGGATATGAAATGTGTTCCTTAATTTTAATTGTTATTATTTCCTTTTCTACCTTCCAACGTGGACATTCTCGAGAAAAGGACGTGTGATTCCCATTGCAATTTACACACTTCTCTTGAGCGCCACACTGCTGGCTTTCATGGCCTTTCTCTGCACAACGGGCGCAAGTGATTTGCCCGCGGCAGGCGGTCTTAGCATGTCCAAAACGTTGACATTGGTAACACCGTAAAGGATTTGGGATATAAGGACGCATGGCTAATTTCATATAACCTGCTTTAACACATTCAGGTAGTTTAGGGCTTTGGAATGTTAAAATAAGGTGTTTTGTGGGGAGAAGCTGTCCGTCTCGCCTTATTGAAATACGGCGAACGTGCGTCACTCCTTCGGGTTTTAAGTCCTTTGTAATTTCTTCTATTGTTGTATGAAAAAGCTCTCCGCAAGTAATAACACCTCTTGAAGTGTTCAGAGAGGCATGGGCCGATACATTTACGGGAATCGTTGCTAAAGCTTTTAGCTTAAGAATTTGTTTAGCTTGATTTCGAGAAGAGACCTCGGCTAGTAAGTCTCCGGAACGAAGTTTACGTATTGACGATAATTCACCGACAGTGCTATTGATAGCCTTTTCAACAAGGAAAGGTGAAACTGAATGAAAGGTTTCATTATTTTCACTGATTCTTTTGATGAGGAAAAAATGGTCAAAATATTTTTCTTGAACAGTGTTTTGAAAATTCTTTTTTGAAACAATTTGTTGCCCACTGAAGGGAGCAGATGAGTTTTTACCCATACGATATTTATGGGGATTCGGGCCCGACGGCACCACCCACCACGGAGTCCAACAAGGGAAGGCAGCCACCGGCTCTGGCCAATCTCAGCCTCGGCACTTACCTTGATGCTAGCCAGTACCTATACGCTCGGAGTTACCCCCGGGGACAGTGACCACCCTTAACGCCAAGCCCAAGGAGTAACCCCTTCGCTTGATCCCAAGCAGACTAACAACTTAGATTGCCAGCTACCGGCCGATTGATACACTGGGGACCACAGCGCACCACCCGTCTAATGGGTCGCCACGCACGGCAAACACGTGGGGGTATTTGCTGTCCATGAGAAGCAGGAAGCAAACAGATTGGCGACAGCTTCTCATGGAGAGCTCCCTCGCCTACCCTCGAGGGAAAGAAAAAAAGGAGACAGCAGAAGGCGTAGAGGAGTGTAAAACTAAATGGAGTAAAGATCCCTGGGTACCTCGGGATTGGGACACCCGTATTCACCTAAAGAAGGTGAGCCCCTGAGGGGCTTGCTAGGGTCCCAATGATAAACAAGGCTTAACAGGTGTCGCTAAGTCTTAAACCCCGAAATATCCTATACTTTAATGATACTAATATGAAGCAGTGCTTCAGATACTTTTAATGAAGCAGAAAGTAACTTTAGTGATAAGGATAATTGTACAGAGGAGTTTTTCGATGAAAGTTCATTCAACTGATTTTGATATGTGTGTGTTCAAACATAATTAATTGTTATAATGATAATGTATTTCAGATTTTATTAGGAGCGTGCTTTAAAGAACATAACTAAAAAAGGCAACCACTTGGACACACAATAAATAATTAAAATAAGTCATTAATAAATCAAAACTGGACATATTATTGTCATTTTCCCCCTTTAAGTCTCAAATATAAAGACTACAGGTTCTTTAAAGACAGCATATTACAAATTTTGGTTTTGTTGATATTCTGTTTGTTTCTTTTTTAAGGCTGTTTTTAATTTAATTTTATAGTATGCAGTAGTGAGTAAAATCACTTTATTTACATTATACGACTATTTTCTCGATATTTATTATGGCACAACTTTTAGTTAGATATATTTAATAATGAGAAAAGAAAATTTCAGTTTATAAGAGGAAATCATTTCTTATATTTTTCAATATATAAGATATTATACCTCCATTATATGAAAGACAAGTTCCATCTTATCTTCAAACTGATGTTAAGTGAAAAATATACTATTTACTGCTTGTTTGATTCAGGATTATGAGCAACCAAAATAAACTTAAGACCCGAACATATTCCTGTCTTATCATCACCAGAATTTTTCTTATGAAATGAATTGAGAAAGTTTAAATTGGGAAGGAATAAAACTCAATCTTTTCACCTTTATTATATTCTTTTACCTAGAAATCTCGGAATGCTAGTGCTTAAAATTTAAAATTTATCAAAATCGAAATATAAAGAGATGGGAATAATAATAATAAATAGAACACATTAATAAGAATGCTTCTTGTATATTTAAGCAGAATTCTTAAGATTGCTATAAGCCAAGAGTCATGGAATTTAGAAGAAAAAAAAACTGATTATGCTTACCCTTCTTTTATAATTGCTAAACATCTTGATAAAGGTTCGAAATGAAAAGATGCCAAAAGGTGGACATTATTTCCCACTTAAAGTGCCAAAAGAAGATAAAGGATGATTTATGGCTTTCAAAATATCAGACGCTTCTTTCACTCCATTTCCTAGCGAATAAAATAAGGAAAGCAATCCAGGCGTTTTAAATGCTGTCCGTACTATTAAATGATAAATAATTGTAGCCTTTGTCCTATTTTATAATTGTTATCCATTCGTTTTCCTCATGTAATTAAGCAATTTAGCCCCTTTTCTTCTGCTTAAATTTTTCCTCTCAGCATATCAAGAATATTAGCATGTTAAACCTTCGAAGATTGCCCAATCTCAAAACGAGAATGCCACTTTCTCAAACTTAATGACCAATAATGAATTGATTTGTTTTAATTCTAAAAAAACCATATTTAGCCATGATGCTCCAAATACATGATTTGTCATAACATACAAGTTGAATACGTTTTACGCTTTGTAATATAATGAAAAAAAAAAACTTTGATATTCGGGGTTCCTTCCTTTTCACCAAATGAAAAGGAATGAAAATTTGCCACGTATCTACAACAGGGCAACAAGATTACATTATGAATTTCATTATCATGTGAGAATAAGATGTTTCTGTTCGGAGCTTTTGAATAATTGAAGACAACAAATAATTGAAGTTCGAAATCGCGAAGGCGATGGTAAAGCATAAATGAAATATTCATCAACATCTTTTAAACGCATTATATTTTCTTACCTGCTTTTACCAGTATTGCATTATTATTATTATTATCTCTTCTTCTTTGAAAGCTGATGCGTTTTTAAAAGGTTGATCTGCTTTTGCTAGTATTGTTTTATTATTACGTATGCTTGCTTGACAGCAAATAGAAGGTATTTAAATGATTGAGCTGTGACAAAAAAAACAACTGTTATTTTCATGGAATGTATATTTTTTCGGAAGAGATGAAATTTAATTTTAATATGTTTAAAAATGCATCACTCGCGATTAATAGCAGCTTTCATAAAAGCATTTTCTCTTTCTCCAAATGGGAAAATATCACTTTATTCATTTTAAAGTGGACAACATTGAAAGATTCGACACCTGTTCTAAGATTAATAAAATATGAAATTGTTTTATGAACTCAGAAATTAGAAAATAGCAGTTTGTTTTTACAAGAATACTATTTCCATAAAAATTCTATGTAAAATAAATTTTATTGGTAAATAGTTATAGATAATCTTAAAAGCATTAAATAATTAAAACTAATTTCCAGAATCATCAAAAATTAACTTATTTCGGAAAACCGAAACCAATTATGTTGGAATCGAAAGTAAAATTTAATTCGGAATTAAGCTACAAAAAGTAAACGAAAATAAAAGCTAAATAAAATAAAACCTATATATGAAACAAAATTAAAATAGTTTAGTAAACGAAACAAATTATGGAAACGGAACTAAAAATTGGAATCGGAACTAAAAATTATTTCGGATTCGAACAAGATCAAAATTTAAAAAATAAATAACTGTCATTGTAATTAATGAGTGCTAATGCAGTTACTACAAAAATACAGATGAATATAGATAAATTAGTAATATAAGCCAAGTAAACAGGAATAAAGCATAATCAAAATTACAACAAATAGAAAAGGAATCCAGCAAATCATTAGCAGTTTCGATTCTTAAATCCAGATAAGTAGGTAGCTTCAAGATTTTTTTTATCTGCTTAAATTAATTATTTAGGACAGCAATTTGTAACAACATTGGTATTTTCTATAAAAATGAAATCATCGATAAATCTCCAACAATTAATTAAATTATTTTAAATTTTTTTCTCGTAATAATGCAGGGAAATATTAGCTATATATATAATAAGAGGGAGAGGAGAGGGGAGGGATAGAGAAGTTTTGCGATTGTTTCAAGCTAGTTTAAATTGATTAAGAATTTAATTAATTAAAACTTACCCTTATTTAAAAAATAATGTTCTCATATGATAACTTGAAATCTGAGATCAAAGATTTCATTTTTACTTTATTTTTTCTTTGTCATTGTGTTTATGAGACATCACATCCATATAAAAACGAATTTATAGGTTGAGAAATATACGCTTTTTTAATCATGTTTGACCAAAATTTAATGCATACTTACAATTCCGATGATAAAATTATGCACGATATTTTGCCCACGTAGATTTATCAATTTTTATATCGTCATATTTAAATACCAACAGCCAGTCAAAGGATTTCCTCGCGACAGATTTTGTCCAAACTTTGAAGAAAACCTACAAATTCTACAAGGCTGCATTTCAGATTTCAATGCTTTCTTAAGTTATTGCATGTTGGAACAGATAGCCAGACTAGCATAATTCCAAAATTATTTCTTTTGTACTCAAAGAAATCGAAAATGTAGAGATACATCAAAATCTGGTAGCCGAATGAATGATTATAACACATTCTCTTCGTCTTTTTTGGAAGATAAGTAATAATAAAGAGTATGTAGATATGTTATTGGTTTCTAAGAATTTGAAATTTAAGAGCTTTTTTGATATAAAATGAGTTCTTGTTTTGTTTGCAAATAATTATCTACATCATATAAAAAATTAAAAAGGGATTTTCAAGCTGCAGAAATTTTGTAATTTCTTTCAGCCCAAGTGATTAAAGACAGTTGAAAAACTGGGTTGTACTTAAAGCGATAGATTTTATTCTTTTATTAATATAGTACTAGATAATCTAAAATATTTTAAGTACTCGGGGATAGTTTCATAAAAAGTTATTATCTTGGTTGAATGAGTTTCCTTAAAATGAGACTCAATTTTCAGTAAATTTAGTTAAAAATAATATTTATTAATGTTTCAAGCATTTTTTAAATGTTTCAATTATTTTTTAGCGAATAATTTTTTTAAACTCATTACCATATTTAAAAAATCATGTTTTAACTAATAATAATTAAAAAGAAAATGTTAAAATATTTAAATTATGTTTTATCAAGAATAGACAACTGTACAAAATTTTAAACCCCTAATACTTCAAGAACAGAGTAAAAATTTTTTATTCTTTAAAAATATGAAAAAAAAAATGAAATAAAAGTAATTTATTGTAAAATTGATATTAACTTTGAACCATAATTAAGGAAATAATGCACCTATCATGATTGCCTTTGGCAGTTACAATAGTTGCATTATTTTTATCTCTTTTGAAATATGTATTAAAGAAACGTAGTGATTATGAAACACCAACTGATATTTTGATAGGTATTCATGTGTCAAAGGAATTTCAGTTTAAATATAAATAAGTGTGAATTTCTGTGGGTTTGTTAATGAATTGTTCAACATATTGTACGGATTAAATTTGGCACACAATTTATGCACATACTTTAACAAATAAATTAATTTTAATTTGGCATATAATTTAACAAAACATAAAGCGTTTCCAAAGAGCAATGAAACTTGTGTTGCAAAGGACGCTTCAACTTCCTCATTACTCGTGTTTAAAAATAAATAAATCAAATTATAACTATTATTCAAACATTTGGGTGTACCTTCCATTTTTATTTATTTGGAAAATATTCAAAAACATTTACAACATATCTGTAAAAAGAGCAATTAATACATTTGAAAATCAATTGCCACCCGCGAATATTGAAAAAAAAAAAACAACGATTGAATAATTTTAGGCAAAATATTTGAAATATTTCCTCTAGGAATTCACAATTTGTTGTTGAATCATTTTTTTTCTATAAAGTTATTATTCTAAGTACTTGTGGAGTAATGACAGCAATTTCGAAATTGGTAAAATAAGAAACAAAACACTGAAGAAAGCTTTTCTAATTTAAATGCTTAATGGAAGAACAAATATGAGGGAAATACAAGAATATAATATAGAAAAATGTAAGACGCAAGTTCATTTTTCTTTTCAAACAAATATATATAACCTCTTCTGATGCTCGTTTAACCGTGTACTTCATTTACATAAAATGGAATATAAACGTAGTAGACGTTCAATAAACTAAAGATTAAAGAAAAAAAATCTCCGCTTTTATTACATAGTTTCTCAGCTTTCAGTCTCTTAACTTTTTACTTGAAGCTCGATGGAATGTTTAAAGTAGAGGAAAAAGGTCAAAGGTAATGCGAATTCTAGATGGAGTAGCATTTTTGCTGAAAAAAGTATTTTTTCGTCTTTCTTGTAAAGCTGATTCGACATATTTCTATATTAGGGATCGTTAGAATTTGGCAGAGATTAATATAGTTTTGCTGGAATTTTTAAAATATAAAATTCCTTCTATAGACTAATGGATAAGAGCAATTTCAATTTTTCAATTGAGATGCAGTGTTTACTGTTACAGGTAATATTTAGAGTGTATTCTTGCAATTTTCTTTAAGTTTCTTAGCTAAAAATTAAAGATACAATTTTTGAAATAAAAACTTTGTAATAAATTATCATTGCATGATTTGTATTGGCTGTAATTTTTAATTTGACTAGTCCCATTTATTCTGATGATATAATAAGAAATCTTTCTTCTTTGATTTTCAGAATTGAAAGGTAATGATGTAATAAGTGCCTGAAGAAACAATGAAGGCTGTTTGAATGTCAAGGAAATGATGAATGAATTCTTGAAAGATTATACAAAAAATATTTGTTAAATTCTGAAATAAATTCTAATTTAAATTAATATAATTTTTTGAATATTTAAATTATTAAAAATAATTTTTATCCAATCATATTTTCGGATGTCATTTAAAGATGGGAGAATTAGGCTTAATTTTTTGATAGTTAAAAATAGTTTACAAAAAATATAACAAAAGATTATTTTCAGTATGCTCATTCCTGTTATCCAAAGCATACTTACATCAAATTCTTCCCTACAATACATACATTCAGAGTGACATACAGACATTCTCTTTAATTGCTGTTAGTATAGCACATATTGATTAAATATTGAAGAGAAAAACTTCTAATTTAAAAAAAAAATCTTTTCTACGCCTAGTGAGAAAAACGATTTCCTTTCTGTGTTAAGTTGAAAAAGAAGTCAAAATTCGAAAGGACAAAAATGATTTAATATTTCAGATCGATAAATCGCACAAATGATCTTACTCATTATCTGAATCTTTTAATACTTTTCAGTGATCATTTATTGTGGAAGGTTTCAAAATAATATTTCTGTGAAAAAAGTTTTGAGGAAAAAAAAGTGATTCGAACATCTGTTCATAAAAAATGTGTTATAAAAATCTCAGTTATTAAAATAATGAAAATTGATCTAATATCCAAACGACATTCTAAGAACGTTATCAAACCATTATTCTGTAAATCTATTCCTTTAACAGATTTTCTAAAAATATCCCATAAATTATTCTACGAATTCTAATATCCGTTTCAAATATCTCGTTATTTATGACGATTTTCATGACAACAAACGCACAGAAATAGACACATTATGCTCCGAAACTGTAGGATGACTCGTTCAAAATAAAAGAAGCTTTTGACAGTTGGAACATAGTATACTAGATAGATAGGAAATAAAACAGTGCAATTTCAGTAATGAGAACAGTGCAATTTCTTATAAATAAATCTCAACTGATAACCAAAATGGCGCTTCATATCATATAAAAACCCATCGCCATTCAACACAAATCCTTTATTTTGGTTGAAATTCACCGATATAAAGGAATGATAGTTGGTCCTCCTAAACACTAGATATTCTATCAGTTCCTTTTTTAACATAACAATGATTCGCTTTAGCAATACTGGATATTTCTGGATACTTTTTTTCAGATATTGTGATGTACTTTATATCAACCTGTAATGTAATTTAATTTAATAATTTCATCCAAATATGACGCACAGAAGCATTGATATATGTTTTTTAATGCCTTCTATATACCACAAAAACTGAAAAATGGATTGAATGATACTTGATAAATCCTAACCTGATTCACAGAAGCATTTATATGTAAATTAGCCATATAAGAGAAAACAAAACTAATTATGGAATATGAACCAAAAACTATTTCGGATTCGAACAAGATTAAAATTTAAATCCAAAATTTAAAATCTAAAAGGCAATCATAGTATTTAGTGTGCGCGAATGCAGCTACTACTAAAATACTGATGAATCACATAAATTAGCAATACAAGAGAAAACGAAACCAACTATGGAAACTGAACCAAATACTTCGAGTTCGAACAAGACAAAAATTTAAATTTAAAATTTAAAAAGAATACGGCCTGAAGACTTTCTCAAGTGTCACCCTCAGGCAAGGATTCAAAATAAGGGATTTTTTCTGTGAGGCATCGGTGGACAATGGTCAAAAGTAAGTGACACCTCGTGACCCGAAAATCCCCCGGAAATTAAGGCCAAAGAGAAACATCAATTTAATAGCAAAGACACAAAATAACATTAAAA
>JAPMOQ010010798.1:565638-577583 GCA_026543055.1 Argiope trifasciata | reverse complement strand
AAAATATATGAAATAAACTTACATAAGAATATACAACCAACAATTAAAAAGGATAGAACACACCAGCAACAGGCGAAGAAATTCCAACAATGCTATCCTATCCGCTAACCGTTATCCGATTTGATTACTGTGAGAAAAATAATAAATGGAGGTTCTGAGCGCCATCTATTGATTTATTATCCGAAAGTCTATTTTATTTTTAAGCCAAAGAATTAATATTTAAGCGTTTCAATTTTTAAATTTAATGAAATTATTTGTAGCTTTTATAAATGAAATAATGAAATTTTGTATTGTAAATTGTTTTAATTTCAATTCTATTCATTTAATATAATTAAAATTATCTCTCTAACCTGTAAAAACAAGGAATTCTCGAAAAAGTAAAACCAGAAAAATAATCCCAAAATTATTAAAAATATTTTTCATAGTTTCAAGTTAAGATTTTAATTTTGCAATTGCAATTTTGCAATTGGAGGAAGAAAATTAAAATTTCAAAAATTAAAAAGTTATCATTGTATATAGTGTGCGCGAATGCAACTACCACTAAAATACAAATGAATCACATATATTATGGGAACCTAACCAAAAACTATTTCGGATTCAAACAAGACTAAAATTTAAATTTAATATTTAAAATTTAAAAGACAATCATAGTATTTAGTGTGCGCGAATGCAGCTACTACTAAAATACTGATGAATGACATAAATTAGCAATATAAGAGAAAACGAAACTAATTTTGGAATCTGAACCAAAAACTATTTCGAATTCGAACAAGACAAAAATTTAAATTTAAAAGGCAATCATAATCAAATACTATGATTATAATCGAAGATTATAAGTCTACCATGAGAAAATCTCATTCATGTCTGATCTAGAATAAAAATTCAGATTGTATAACATGCCATCTGACGACTTTTCAAATAGGCTACGAAAAGATACAAACAAGATTCAAAAAGAAAACAAGATACAACTCAAAAAATAACTTTTTTTTCACTATAAAAAGGACGTCAAAGATCTCTTTCGTGTGCAAATACATATAATATGGATAACTTGACAAAAAGGACAATTTACCACGATATTTTATGTCGCTTTTGTTATGCATTGTATTACAAAATCTTATTACATCATTTTCCTCTTAGAAATGTCTGATATGTTTCAGATTCATTTTATTTCTGACTAAAATATATTCGGTTTCAAAGTATCAAGAAAATTCTTTTTAAAATGCTCAGAAATATTTTAAGATCAAATTTTCTCACTCCATTGCCATTCTTGGAATTCGAATGTTTCCTTCCATTTCGCAATCTAGAGAAGCAAATGAGATGTGCGAAGAAATCTGACGAAATATATTACAGAATCTAGATCAATATGATATTGTTTTGTGAATTCAGAAATATGATGCTAGAGACTGTACTATTTTTTTTTATGAGGAAATGTAAAAGGTTTCTAGATTCATAAATAACATTTTATGAAAATACTGCATCAACAAAACTTTTGTAACTTACTTTGTTACACTCCTTAACTACACGTATCAAAGAGATAATGACACAATATGTTTTCTATTATTTGCTGCAAGCGGCTTTAATTTTTGTTATATTATCAACCCTCAATGAAGCAAAACAATCCTTTGTAATTTTGCCACAACTGGGCTGAGCCTTGTAAATTTGCCACGATTGAGCGATGCTTTGTAATTTTGAAGGATGATCATATGAAAATGTGGTTACAGTCTCCTCCCCTTTCCAAATTTTTATATCAACACGAGTACACGTATTTAGTGTTCAAAGGAAATTAAAAATGTAAAGGGACTGATATAATTTCTCTTCCCAGGGTTTGCCAGCACTGCTAGTATCCAGTGCTGAATTAATGTAATCGGTAGCATTTCAATGCAACTGGCTGCTCTTACACATCATCAAATCTTAAAAAGTTGAAACGTCAGTCATCATTTAGTAGGATTATGCTAACACTCTTCTGGGACATAGATGATGTATTAGTCTTTCATTTCATCCTAAGAGTTGTAACTGAGAACAGTGAAAACTATTGTGATGCGTTGCGAAATAAATTGCAACCTGCAATCGAATTAAAAAATCATGGGAAACTGAGAAGGTAGAAAGATAATGATCAACCACATTCTGCCCTAAGGTCGGTTGAAAACATAAATGAGCTGGTATTCGAATTGCTGAAAACCAACTATACAGTCCAGATTTGGATCTAAGGCATTTTCATACGTATGGATCATTGAAAAAAGTGCTAAGTAAGAGATTATTTGCAACTGATGAAGAAATCATTAATGCGGGCAAAAATTGGTTACAGATACAGTCGTAAAATGTTTTAATGACGGTATAAAAAAATAGAATCTCTCTAAATAGTTTCCATCATTTCAAAAAATGAAAAAATTCTGAACTTTTTAGAGGAAATGCTACGTCACCGTATTTTATAGTTAAAAACAATCATCTAAAGCAGTGATTCCCAAAATGGTCTATATTGACCCCTAGGGGTCTATGACAACATGCAAGGGGTCTACATCAGCGAAAAAAAATTTTGGGGGTCCATGAAATGAAAATGGGGATCCACGATAGTAAATCTCAACACATACACTGATAGTACCTATTTACTCACATCATACTATCGTATAATATCAAAACATTTACATTATTCATAAAAGTACCTATGATGTAAAAATTTTTTTTTATGTATGTTTATAAAATTGTGTAAGCTGTAAGCTTATTTAAATAATTTTATTTTGCCCATAGATGACTGATAGCGAGGAAATTTTTAATCTCCTTTCCATCGTCATACCTAGTGGAAAAGGGGTTTAGCGCTGTCACTAATCTCTTAATGAATAAAAGAAACAGACTGGACATCATTAGCCGAGGAGATTTAAGATTAACCCTTACAAAATTGACGCCAAATGTTGATAATTTATTGTTAAAGCATCAAGCTCATCCTTCTCATTAAAAATATTGACTTTTTGCTTACGTTAGTTTATTTTATGTTTATTTCATGTTACATAGATTTTACATAACAGATACGAAATTTTATTTTGAGTAGTATAAATTTAAATTCAATTAATAAATGTATAAATTAACATGTGTTTTTACTTTAAGTTTTTAACAGTAAACTTCACCACAGTTAGAAATTTACAGGAAATCAATATCAGGTAAGTAGGGGGTCTATTCAATACGGATAAACTTGGCAAGGGGTCTACGACACAAAAAAGTTTGGGAAACTCTGATCTAAAGAAATGTATTCTAAATGTATCATTAGTATAAAAATTGCTTTCAAGTTAACTTGATGGCAAAAGAAATTCATTTGTAGAGTCATTTATAAAATGATATTTCAAACAATAAAATAATTTAATGTAATAGGAGAGTAAATTGAATTAGATGGTTTTTCATATCTTGAGTGGATGCCGAAAGCAAAAAGCTATTGTTCGTTTAAAGATCCCGACATTAGTCTTTTCCACGCTTGACCATCACCAAAGGGTATCTCGCAAAAAGATATTTACGCCTCTGAATTCCGTGAATAATCCGAGTTCACATTATTGCTAAATGTAAACATCTTTCCATATACTTTTAATTCTTTGACAAAATAAACGCCTAACGCATGCAGAAAAACGGTGAGAGATTCAGAATACGAGAATGAACAGTAAATTCCCCTACGCAGAAGTTCTAAAATACATGATTTCAAGTTACTAAATTAGTAATCACAAAATCTGACGGTAGAGGATTTTTAACGTTTGCTGTTATACAAAAGTGATTATCCATCCTCAAACAAGGAAAATTATTATATTTAAAAAAATAAAATATAAAGGTAAATTATTTTGTAGAAGGTATATGTAGAAATTCAATGAAACAAATTGTAGGACCCGAATTTCAACACCGTTTTTGTTTAGCTAATCATAGAATATCGCGTTAAAATTCCCCCATCTTTGATTATTCATCCTTGATATAAAAAAAGTTTCAATACTCTTCCATGCTCATAAATTAATCTGAATTACAGTCAATCACACAAAGCATTGCGTATTTATATAACCATTAAAATTTCAGTTTAATGTAATTGATTTACTATATATTCATACAGAGACCATTATGCTTTGTTTATACTGCTAATGCATCAATTGCTAGTGTGAAATGAGGACTAACGTTTGATTTCATGTCAGCTATTGAATGAAGATTTACTGGTTTTTGTAGGTATTGCTAGTCACTTTGGTGAAAGAAAATTATTAAGTTCTATCACTGTTGTTGGTCGTTGGCCTATTTTAGATTCAATGAATTTAAAGCAGTTCTATAGGCCTGATAATCGCCTGTTTTGAGTGTAGATATAATTTCTCAAACGTCATAAACGTCATTAAGAGTAGATTGAACTTTGTAATCTGAACAGCCCTGTGTAATTTTTCAACAACGTATTAGCAAATGATATTTGTGAAGCTAAAGATTTGGGTATAGAAACACCATCACGTTGAAACAAAAATGAACTTTTTACAAGAACTACAGTGCGCTCATATTGAAGTTGTTTAAATTACAGACTATATTCTTTATAATTCCTCTACTGAAACTAAATTGCAAGAATCAAAATAATCTCAGTAAAAAGTACACTTAAAAATGCAGACAGGAAATTATGTCTACATAGTTTTGAATTCAAATTTTGTCATCAATGTGTATTTATTATTAGTTTACGTTCCTGGAATAGGAGGGTCAATTGCATGATCAAGAGATTACAAAAATTCCAATACTGGGTGAGTAAAGCAAAGATTTCCGGATGCGTTCAATTATATTTAAATCAACTTAAATATTAAAAATCGAATGTGGGATTAAATAGTTAATAACATTTACCTCAGTTATGAGCCATTATATATCACTAGAAAAGAGAAAATAAGCAGATATTAGCTGATACTTTAATGATGGAGGTTTAAAAGGGCATAACAGATCATACAATTAGAAACTAGGGTTGAACGAAGCAAGTTGAACCGATTAATTTCTCAAGATAGCTACGAGAGATGAACTTGCAAGTCATTGTGAAATTAAGTACTTAACTTACTCAAGACCTACTGTTGATATGACGTCTTTACGATTGTGTTTATCACATCATAAGTTAAAGTTAGTCATTAAATAAGGGAAGAATTTTTAAACTATCGATAGTAGAATCTACTTTTATATTTTAATAATTCACATCATAATTGCATGAATATCATTAATTGTCGGAAACCTTCCTTTTTCCCCCTTTTTACAATATCATGTCCTGGTATACATTTAGAGCCCTTTCAGATACAAATTCAATCTGACTAATTAAATTGTGAGAATGGAGCTTACGACAAAATAAATTCCAAATTTCAGAGACTAATATGCGGAATGTTTAGCAGTACCAGATAGAAAAAAGTATCACAAAAACATAGGCACGGAAGATTTTAGAACAAACCGGCTGAGAAGGCATTCTTTAATGAAATTTAATGCAAAAATAATTCAAAGACATTTCCTTAAAATTTAAAAATACTTTAGTATTTTAAGGAAATCATTTGGATAAGACGCAGTTATGAATCAAGTTAAGAAGTTACATATATGCTAAATATTAAAAAAAATAAGTTGTAAACATTCACTACAAGGATACAGTTAAAAATTACCAGAATATTAAGGTTTTTATGAATTGTATTTGTAGCTTATGCAATAAAGTAGCACACAAGAACTGCACAACTTTATAATATACATATTATGCATAACTTTATTTGCAATACACTGAAATGTTTTACAATGAGAAAGAACATTAGAATCACAAGGAATTTCGTTCAAATAAAGGTAATAATTAAGGATTACATACACAATAGTTACATTAATATAAGATCTAAGATGAAATTGATTACATAATATATGTAGCTACAAGATTTTTAACAAAGATAAAACAATTATTGACATACAAAAGCATGAATGGATTGCATAAACTGAACTGAGCTGAATTACATAACTGAAACGTGTGTATACAGTTTACTTACATGCAAGACATTTTTCAAGCGTTTATTGTGCTCGAAATGTAAATCTAACTCAATATAATCAAAAGCAATTCTTTCAGCCATTTAATCTATTAAACAGAAAATATCCAACATTTTTTAATGCTGGGATCATATTTCAAAATCTAAATGTTCTTTGTACATGAAATTTAAATAATAAATTGACTTTTGATGGAGGAATAAAAGCATATTAGTAATTCACAAATGGTCAAATTAAAAAGTTCTAGAACAATAGGGATAATCAGCACACAGAGAAAGTTATTTACTGGTATTTGAGGAACCAGGTGTCAAAATTTCCGACATTGTTTCAAAATTGGCATGAAAATGACCACATAATTATGCCCATATAATAGATTGAAAGCTGGTTGCCTTTTTCCTCATAAAATGGACATGTAAAAATCAAATAAGTAGTCAAAATAATTTAATGTATTGTATCAATATTTTCCTTACACAAATGAAAAATTGTTCGACTTCATGGCCATAATGCCATTTTCAGCTATACTGTGCCAAGAAAATAAATTTTTTCGTTTAGCGATAAGTTCACAAGTATGTTAAAATTAAGACATGATCTTATCTAGTGAAGCAAGTAAATTGATTACCAAAAGTAGAGACTCTTGCGATTCTTATTTCTAAATGCATGTCTATGCATTAGTATAAGAGAAAAGGCTACATGCGAAGTTCATTTTCAGAATCTGCATCAGCACCGACTTTCTGTTTTCCCTAGATACAAAACATTATCAAGAATCTAAAATATCGAAGCGATTCTAGATTAGTGTATGTTGAAGTATGAATGAGCTAGCGATAGCTTGTAAAGAAATCGAAGAGTCGGGTAAATAAAGATATAGAAATTCTTTAATACTTTGAAGGGTAAAATAAATATCAGCGACTTCCGAGTTTATGCATGCAACGACCTATGAAGCTTTTGATTTACAGCTTCAATAAAATGCGTAAATATGACAAAACTGACAATAGAATGCTCCACCTCGGATCTGAATTTCTGGCACAATTCTCCGACTCTGAGAAAGGCGATTCATTCATTCTGTTTACATCCCTCTACAATTATAATTGTAGGTTCAATAAATGCACATCAAAATACTTTCTCACCATGGACAAGGTTCACTTGACAAATGAAGAAACTCAACTCGCAGCTTTATAAACAAAGGATGATCAGCGTATTGAAAATATAGGAGAAAGGTCAGAAACTGACTACATTGTGGCTGGGGGGCGAACCGCCTTTAAGAGGATGTCAGTTCGGTTAATCAGCTGGTGTTATAGATGGACTGGGATGAAGACAGCAGTCGGACTCAACAAATCCTATTGGTAGTATAGAGTTCAGTGGTGACAGGAAGTCAGCTGTACGCAAGAAGCTCTACAAACACAGATGGAGCAATTGAGTAAGTATAACTAATTTTGCAAACTGCGCGTGCAAGAACGAAATTGATAATCAATTAGTCCTTTAAATTAGGAGAAAATTCCCTTTTCCTGGTAAAAATTAACATTATTTAAAAGATTTCCCAATATTCAACAAATCAAGGCCGAAACCATTCAGTTCTCATCCATGTAGGGAATTAAGAAAAAGCACCTAAAAATAACAAAAAAAAACAAACAGACCCATGCACCTATGGTAATAGACAAAATTTATGAAGAAACTATCAAAAGAACACATGTATAAAAGTATGCATTGAATACGAAGGCAATAAAGTAACAAGCATGCTTTGAAGACAAGTCTCAAAGTGTGATATTCTCATTAAAGAGTAGAATTATTCACAAAGGTCTCATTAGAAGATTTATATAAACGAGGACTGGCAAGTATAGTGACCGGAAACACAAAATTTAATACCATAAAAGTTCAGTAAAGAGTCATACCACGGAGACGTAGAAAACAATCTAGACAAAGGTTATTTCTGAATCACTTTTATGGATAGTACAGCAAGCTTCAGCCCAAAATGCAGCAAGGAGAAATTTTAAGTCTGCATATCTCTAATGCACAGATAAAACGAAATCAACCGCATGATAAAACGGAAATACCTAGGGTTGTTTTTGGGGGTGGAAGATTCTGTTATATGCCATAGTTGGCAATCCCTCTCCGAAGCAAGTACACACCATCCACCATACTATTTTAGACTTTTAATACAGAATAAATACCTTTCATAATCTACCAACTGTTTTCTTCAGATGACCATCATTTCAACTGCGAAGTTTCCATCTAGGTCCAAAAGTGCTTCAGACACACTATCTCAACATTCTACATTTAGGCATTTTAAACAATTATATTTCCAAAGCTATCCTACATATGTCCATGAATTTATATTTATAACTATCCAACATTTGAATTTAGAAATATGTATATTTTGCATACAGTGTTTGTAAAATTTGAATTATTTAAAAGCATTACCGGCCTCGAAAACAATATCGCAAATAAATTAAACGTAACCCTCCTTTTGGTGAAATTTACCACATGAAGCCGGATGAAAACAATTATGTTACCGAGTACCCACTGTAATAAAACACTGACGCCTTTCTGCACTCGAAACAAATACAGTCATCAAGGATTTGAAAATTTTGTAAAGCATTACAGTTAGGTCTTGAAACCTTTCAAAACTTATAAAAAAAGTCAGCTGGAAAACAAAATGCTATAATTATATCACTTTATTTGCTGTCATAAACAGAGAACACTGATCAGTATCTAAAAATGTTTCATTCACGTGCGAACATCCCTTATATAGTTTTAGCAATTAGACAAAAAGTTATGGTTTGAAAAGAACAAAATATTTTCGCACCAAAAATCAACTGAAGGTGCAAATCTCACTCTTACTCGTATATATATAGACAGAAGGATCCAATATAAAGTTGCATTTTAAAGTTCAATTGCATACATGAGGGCGAACATATCCCTAGTTGTTGCTACAGATTAGGGGGGGGGGATATCACCATCCTAGAAGAACTGCCATTCCTTATAAAATCTTTACAATACTAAATTTTAGCAGAAAATCGTATCATCTAGGAAGACAACTAAGTCTTTCGAGCAATAAAACTCCACCAATAGTGCAATTGGGATATAATTGCAATGCTTTTAAAGCATCCATTAAAAATTATAACGTTAAAGATAATCGTATACGAAGGCAAAATTTGCGACATTTTCAAAACAAGTAACCAAGAATGGCATACCTTTCAAAACGCAGATTTTCTAGTATATTCCATCAAATGAATCATTTGAAATTTCACGATGAAAGACTGCAAGTACAGTGTCCGAGGATAGAGATAAGGAATTTCAATGATTCACAGGGAGAAGAGAAAGGATAAACCCATCAAGTAACATTAGTAAAAAATAATCCAACAGCAATTACGGACATTTGTGTTAATATATGCGTTTTGTTACTGATAATAAACTGCCAAATTCGATATTAATCTACGATAAGGCAAAAAGATGATGTGGTTTTATGGGATTGGTGGTTACGATCTCGAACCATTTCTTGAAGCAAGTTCATTACTTCACAATGCTTTCATATGTCTTTGACCTAAAATGCATAAACTTGCTCTATCAACTGTTCATCTCCACTTAATAATCAGCATATTATCTCAACATATATTTTCAGCATATTAACAGAAAATCATTTCTACTCAGCCCGAAAAGGGGTTTTCAAATTATTCGAAACATAATTTACACATTGACCATGCCACTCAAAAAATATTGAAATCCGTTTAGAAAAAGCACCACAAATCCAAAAATATGTACGCAATATTGTACGCACATTGCTCGATTAAATTTTTACCTTTTTCTTGTACTTTTTCTCACTAAAAGATGGTGTACAAATCCAAGAAATCCTGCAATCTTAAATAATTGCTTATCGTTTATTCATTTGCTGTTTTAAGTTATAACATCAAGACTCAATTGCTCTTTATAGAAACCTTGCTTAATTTTCTATGTACTCATTTACAAAGTTAGCTCTTAGTTTCAATTTAATAAGCAGACAGTTTTCACAAAATTTCGATAAAATACAAGATAATTCGTAGAATGATGACTAAAATATGATTTCTTTCATAAATTTAATAGGACGCATTTAAATAAATTTTAGATAATTATGTTTGGTATCCTTATCTTTCTCTTTCAAATCAACGGGGAAAATTAAGCCTTTAAGAAAAGAGATCAGGGATTTAAGTAAAAATGCGTTACCTAATGTTGCTAGGCGTCATCGCCTTCAATTTGGAATATACGGAAAACTATTTTTTTTCAGTACGCTTTTACACCTGTCCATCGGCAAGAATTCCTGTACGCTGATATTTCACACTAAGGGAAACATGAAACTATTATTGATTCATGCATTAAAAAAAATGAATCCAATCCGGTAACGAAAAATTGACTATGCTTAATTCTTATTGGTATAGCAACATTAAAAAAGATTATACTACAACATTTATCGTATGTTTCTCTCGGTAGGTAAGAAATTTCCGTATCAACAAAAATATACCTAAAATCTGCCGAATTCGTATACTCTTTAAGTAAGGAAAATTGGAGAAATAATCGAATTTATAGAAATTAGTAACGACAAAAAATTTATATTGAAATTATTCCACTATTCTAATATAGAACATTTTCTTTGAAATTTTCTATCTAAAGTAAGTTTACGGAATTTGGGTAAATTTTGCTTTTTCTGAGCCGGATAACGTTCATGCTGTATTGTAACGTATACTATGTTCAATTTTAGTTAAAAATATTAAAGTTATCATTTGCTTCCCAACTAATTTTCTATCGAAATAGATTACCTAAATTTATGAAAACTTGGTAGTGATTGATTCAGTTTTAATTTACTGTTGATAAAAATGGATAAAATTGAGATAAAGTTATGGCTTTGAACCCTGGATCGTTCATATAGGGGAACTCTGCTTATCTAGTAAATGATCTTACACGCAGATCAAGAAAAATATTTCAGTATTACCAACATAAAAACGCAACTAATTATCAAATTCGGACAGACGGACATTAGATTTTCAAGTGCTTTAAGCTCACACCCGAAATTCCAAAAACGGCTTCCTGAATAAGAATTCATTATAGTCGTTTTAATCTTAAAATTCAATTATTTGAAATCGATTTTTGATTTAACCGTTGCAGTTCTCAATATTACCTATCGATATTCTGAAGATAAAAGTCTTTAAAATGGAATAACTTTCAAACCGTGACGAGTATAAAAATTTCAATTTCAGGAGATCATAATGAGCTGATTAGTCCGGATAATTCAATCTCTGCAATGTGTATTCGCAATCCTGAAAGCAGAGATTGCAAATCACCAAGAAAGTCGTATGGAGAAGAATTTACGCACAGGCTATTAGTACATGAACAAGCAGTCAACAGTAATCATTGAATATAAAGCTGAATGGAGAACAATTCATTCTTTCGTTTAATTTCTGAACATGGCCTCTTATATGAAATATCCAAGAGAGTCTGATGCAAGATAGAATAGAGCTTCAGTCTACTCAGATCTTCACACATAGAACAGGATATCGTCAGCTGTGACAGGGCATTGTATTACCCAAATGGGACCAATAAGGGCACAGAATGACTACCACCGTCACCAAATATCAATTATTACAATATCCCCCTACCTCTTGCATTATGCAATGCACTTACAAAGTTAGACGAAGTTAAAAAAGAAAGCTTTTCAAATATTCTATTCTAACGAAGTGAATAATTTTTCCTGGAGATTCCCTAAACATTAATTATTAATCGGCTATTGAGGTAAAAATTCATTCTTTCGTTGAATTTCTGAACATAGCCTCTTGCAGACTCACACCGGGCAGGAAGAGACAGACTCACACCGGGCAGGAAGAGACAGACTCACACCGGGCAGGAAGAGACAGACTCACACCGGGCAGGAAGAGACAGACTCACACCGGGCAGGAAGAGACAGACTCACACCGGGCAGGAAGAGACAGACTCACACCGGGCAGGAAGAG
>JAPMOQ010010798.1:554015-565411 GCA_026543055.1 Argiope trifasciata | reverse complement strand
TTAGGAACTAACATTCATCATAAATCAGTAATATCACATTTAATATTTCAATGAATACAAAATTAAGAAGTTTACTTCTACTCGACTTTACAGATCATTAAGTTTTTAATGGCACATAGCAAGCACTCTTATTCACGGATTTATTTCAGTGGCATGGATGGAACTATGAGAATAGTTATGAATTCTAAACACTTGTGAAGTTGGAATTTCTGTAGGGAAAGACTTGCTTTACAAAAAGAAAATTTCCTACGCATTCAATACATCAATATTAAAAAGTCAAACTCGTGATAAATGGGGGAATTTTTACAGATTCCGAGAGCCAAAAGGCCAGGAGTACCCGAGATAAGTGATTTTCCAACTAGTATTTTCCTGCTAGTTTTAGCTGTGTAAATTGGAATGGCCTTCACGCCTAGGGTGACCCTACCAGGAGCAAGCTCCCGACGTACTTCACCCATTCCATACAGTAGCACTTCCTTACCACAATGAGACAGCATAGCAGGGCTTGAAGTGGTAGAATAGGGCAAGAAATTGAATCACTGGATCATTATTGGTATTCTAGAGAGAAGCCTGATGGTACTTTTCACGTGTAACAGATGTCATCCGACTTGTTTTTATCCTTTCAGCAGGGATAGATAGTTTAAAGCTTGCAACCAAGTGTAAGTCTGTCCTGGTTTAGCCTGAGCATATTTTAATCTGCAGTGATTTTAAATCGGATGAGAGGCTTTCCAAATCTTATTTTTACATTTTCTGGAAGTGTTTGGAATAATGGAATAGGTTTAATATTGTCATGCCAACAAGGAATTAAATAAATTCAACCGAAACCAGGCGAATTTATTGAAAAATGTAGATTCTTGTTTTAGAATGCAATATTTAATTTTTAATTTTGAAGCATTCGTATTTTAGTTGGTGTATATTGTTAATGAATGGTAATGTGCCCATCTATAGAAATTTTAAACACTGAGCATTCGAATAATGATGTGCACTAATTTTCCTTTGTAGCTGTTGAATTTATTGCTATGGAATTGAATTCATTAAAGTCCCTATAATTAATATAACACTAGTATCATTACTAACAAATGTTCCATGAAATAAATTCTAATATTCTATAAATTTCGATGAAACACAGCTGAAGTTATAGTTAAATAAAAAATTGGGTTTCAAGAGCTTCAGCCAAGCTCTGGAAGTAAAAAATTTCCAAAAAAGTATTTTGAATGAATAAACCTTTATTATAACCATATATTAAATTTGAATTTTATTTTGGCTAAAATCTTTGAATAAGCAATTTCTTGAGTTAATAATCCGTTAGAACTAGATATACCAACTATTTAAACCAAGTAAAAGCTACATAAATTTATAACAATGTTTATTACTAAGATGCATTTAAAGAGACAAATTAAAAAGCCGTAGAAATATGAAAAACAATGTATTTGAAGTGCATGAAGTTAAATTGTGGATTTCTAACCAACAGGAAAAGTGAAACAAAACTAAGTACTATAATCAATGTTGGATGAAGTTCATGAAGTGCGTTGAACAATCACTGCATTTCCAAAAACGCTACAATTTTGTGGAGATAACAGACAAGCTAGTGAAAGAAATTGTGTTTGAAATTAACCCCCAAAAATTATATGCACTCCCATATGAAGACTTTAAGAGTTTAAAAGAGGCATTTAAAGTTGAATAGCAACTTCATATAACAATGCTTAAATGATTTTTAATTAGAAAGTATTAAGAATTCTTTGCTAATGTCACAGTTAGAACTGCAAATAAATATTTTTTATATCATGTCTAGATATACTAAAATAGAAAAAGAACATTTGCTTGTAAAACAGTATGCATTCGTAATCAACTTCCTTTTATCAAAGCAGAAAAGTTAACACCATGTTAACTGGCTATGCTGTCTCGAAAGTATCCAGGCATTTTGGATGGTACTGATTAATTTGTGGAATGAGATTTGCATTTGTTTACAAATCGTAACCGCCTCAATACAAATAATTACAATTAACAGCTTCAGAAACCAAGAACTATTAACTCACGTTCTGTAACATGGTATGAAAAAGATTTACTTCTCATAAACGAACGTATCAAATGACTGATTATGCAACTGCATGTAAAACTACGATTCGATTATTATTTAACTATTATTCGGCTGAGAAATTCAGATTTTTCCCATACTACCAAAATTGAAACTAAATTAAGCTTCTTTACTATATGGGTGAATGGGGCACTACAGTTGGAGCTATTAAAAACATTCCCACCCTCTAACCAGCCGGCTGGTACCCATCCTATCTTATTTTATAGAAAGGGAGAAGGGCCTATTCTAAATTTCTACCTTTTTTCCGATCTCCATTATAAAGCTGACCTACCATTTTCTTAACGCCTTACATTAAGAGTGCACGAGCACATCGCGAAGTAGTTTTTTGCATAATTTTCCAAAATATCTTAAAGAAGCCCATCTTTAAATTTCAATATTGGAGTGAGGGAAAAACTGAATTTTTTGCATTTTTGAAGCAAGCATATGTAATCGAAGTATTTACTAATGAATGAATAAGTTTCTAAGTGCATGAGCTAAAGTTGACCGTAATCGTCAATTGGAAGGCGAGATGATCAAAAATTAAAACTTAAGATTTAGGAAAAAATTAACTGAATAAAACTGGTGATGTTTAAAGTATTTCAGAATTTAAGGAAAAAACAATTTCATCTGAAGGCAGCATTTTCTCTCCAAATCAACAATGTTTGAAAAATATTAATGGATTAGAAACTGAGCATTAAGAATAAAACGTGACCCAGTAACAAATACTTGGTCAAATTTCAAAGAAATGGACATTTATTTACAAGTCGAGTGATGCTGTATTGGGCAATTCTAACACCCATTTATCTCACCAGAACAGGAAACAACGGAAAAATATCCGATTAAAACAAAACTCAATGTGAAGACCTGCAGATTTCGTGGTTCTTGTCCTTGCGAAAAAATACTTTTTCATGCATGTTTTTAGCACTTAATTGTTTAACAGTTTGCTTAACGGAATTTCCCTTGATGTTTAAACTAATATACATCTAAATATTATGCATCCAAATTGATGAATTCAGTTTTAAGACAAATCGTTCGATTAATCCAGTTTAAATGCATGACTTATTTTCCTTTATCTTCAAGATGTAAAGTAATAAAACTTTGACATACAACCGTTAATGCTGTTATTTCAGTTCTTAAATCATAGTTAAGAACGAACGGAGTATCTGTGCTCGTATGAATAATGCATCTAATAGCTGTTAGATGTTCAAATCTTGAGCATTGTTATTCTACATGTGGAATGTGTTTACCTCGACTTGTGTTTAGACAAAAATTCTACAAATTTTATATTTTCATGCTCTCAAAGCAAGTTTGACATTTAAAAAAATATTTAGTATCGTCATTGAACTTTGAAACCATTTAAAACTCCCGACTGTTATCAAATATAATTACTTAATTTGAATTGAGAGAATTTAAAAAAGTAAGAACGAAAAGAGAAGCCAAAATGGATTTAACCAGTTTCTTCAAGAAATCTAACTTGCCATTGTGTCCTAATGGTTAAAGATGCCCAAGTACGAATTTTCATTCAATAATTTTTCTTCAAACTGCTTTTACCGAAATGCGACGTATGAGTTTCATTTGTTCTTAATATAAATTTGTATATCAAAACTTACAAGATTCTAGTACCTGTTATGTTTCGAACAACAAGCAACATTCTAGATGTCTAAAATTTGACATATGAGCTACAATTACAACATCAAATCATTTTTATGACCACAAATTACATTTATTGTTTATTAAAATGCTGTGTGTTCCTATAAATCCTGTTGTATGGGTAGAATTGCAAACTTAAATTTGGGATTTTTAAAATTACTTCCATTGTGTCAGACTGTTTGGGTGGACTCGCAATGACTTTATATTTCAAGATTATAGACGATCAACAGCAAATTTCTGTATATAAACTTCAATTGTTTAGAGTTTACAGTAGGATGAATGCAAGTTTTCCCATTAAACTTTCGTAATTTGAATTTAAATCAGAAATTTAGGTAAGATTTCTCCTATAAAACGTTTCATTGGAAAATATAGAATACTTGCTATGATTACCATTCTAAAATTGAGTTTTATTGAGAAGACAAGGCTTTTTCATAACCATTGTATCTGTTTTTAGGTTTACATAATATTCTCTTGGATATTAAATCTCATTTCAATAAGTAACAATAATTTTCAAAGCATTATGTTTAAATAGTTTAAATCAAAAGAATATCACCGTGTTCAATTCCTTTCCACTTGGCAAAAGCATGTGATCATTTCTTTAGTCGAAGATATTCCAGAATAAGAATTATCCAGGATGAAGCATACGTTGCAACTTGAAGTTTGGTCGTTCAAGAACAAAAGTATTTCGTCATTCTTCATTCCAAGAGTACACAAAAAGAACATTCCATATACCCAGTAGGAAGAGGTAAGCCCTAAAAAGAAAGATTTAATTGTATTCAGGCTTCTTATGAATATGTTATGCAAGAAATATATAAGGAATGAAAATGGAAACACAAATCCAAGCTCCTAATAAGCCACGATTTTTTCTTTGCTATTTTAGATATCTAATTTTATAGCTAACAATATCGGAATGCAACAATTGTGTCTTGTCAAATTGAATGCTTTCCAGGTAGTTTCAGATTTATAATACCATGTAGCTGCAATATAGAAGGTCACATTCAATTCAATAGAATGTCGCATTGATACAACTCTTAAAATATAGATACATAAATCGTCTATCATAAAAACGCTCGGGAACGAAGATAAATCCTACCGTCTGGAACACCTACTTTTATCTAATTGAAAATTCAATTGCGTGCAATTTGAATCCAGTGATTTTATTAACTTCTGTATCAAAACAAGTCTTAACCTGTGTCAAAATTTCTCTAACACATGATAAACTCCAAATAAATGATCACATAAATCGCCAAATATGTTACTAAATGACCATTTATCAAGGTTTTAAAGTAATAATACAATTAAATCTGAAACAATTCAGTTTAATATTAATGGATGGATAATAAATTTATGCACTTTAAAAGAGAAATTTTAAAATTCAGAGAGAATTGTCATTTTCTATCCTTAAACATGAATCAGCGGATCATCGTTTCTAGTCGCAAACAGTACTTGTTTATTTCGGAAATCGAAGAATCTAGCAACAACTTTGAAATAAGTAAAGCTTAAATTAAAATTTACTGCTCGTTCGAGACGTTTAAACATTTTAACAATCTGACAAATCGAAAGTCAGAGCGTGAGATGTACACTTATGCTAATTATGAAATGAGAAAATTTAGTTTAATAAACGCGTATTATCGCCACTCGTTGAAATATTAAATCTATTTTAGTTGGAATTAATTTTTAATCAGTTTCAGATTGTTATCTAAGCTGATATCACTGCCTCTATTTCAGAGAGAAAATGTTCATAAACGGATTTAGTTTGCACCAGATCCGCTTAAATTGGAGAATCTGGTCCAAGCCTAGAACTTTCCAAAGCCTGCAGGCCTCATTATGAGGTCTTTGACCAATGAAATTTAAGAGCTCAATACTAATTGACCAATTATAACAAAAGAGAAGCAATATATTCTTAATATAAAAATGTAGCTTAAATATATTTACTACTAAATGCCACCACACTGCTAGTTAATCAAAAATGTGTTTTAGTAAAATGAGAAATTTAGTGGTAATTTGTCTCGTCAGCCCTTAAAATTTCTTATAAACAAACTATACGAGGGCTTTTCTAATTCGCTTGAATGCAAATAGCTTTTAAACGAAATTGCTATTTTGTTATCAATATTTCGGCTCATATCCTTAAAAAGTATACGCAAAGACGCTCTATATGTAAGCTTTAAAACTATAAAATGCCAATAAAAGTGGCTATTGAGGTTTTAGGCTGATTTATACAGCTGTATGAGAAGTTGGTAATTACTTATTGTAAAGTTTAGTCTATCATTAAGGAATCAATGAATCACCAACCCATTCCAGAACAAAAATAATCATGTTATTGCGATTACGAATGATGGGATACTGAAATACCACGCTATTCTAATGCAGCCTTAAATACCCAAGATTGGTACAACATTTAATCCATATTTGGAATAAAGTTTTCAAAATAGAGGCAAAGGATTATTGTGGACCATTCCATAGCGACATGAAAGTTGGCTCATTCAGAGTGCAAAAAATATAGCTGGAATTTGAGTATTATTTACGTTTAAATTAATATCGCTTAAAGAAACCCAACAGCTCTATGCAACTATCACATAAAATTCTAGAGTTTAAATCGATCCTCATTAAATGAATTAAAAATTTAATTTGCATTAAAATCTTAAAACATTCAAAATTTTGTAATGAACTATTAGCTAATGAAACAAAGCATTTAACTTTGTCAGGTAATGATACGTTGATAAATCAATACGTTACTTATTGCCTACAAATATGCCATTTATAATGAAGTATACTTAGGTGATCAATATTAACGATTTGTAAAGTTATAAGCTTGAGCAAAATTTTGGATTCCATTTTTTGAATCAAGTGGATGATGAGGACGACTTAAATACTTTATTGTATTCATGTTATGGCAGAAGATTGCTGCATTTTAGGAAAATATCGAATTCACAGGATTCAAGTATAATTAACACTAGAATGTAAAAAGTTTCAACTAAACAAATAAACGATTTTATAACTTAACTCACATTTCATTGCATCTCCGACGGGAGTTATAGTCGTCTTTGCCATGCATCTGTGTTCAATCAACACAGAAGTTACAAGTAATTATGAAAGTCAGATAATTTCTTGAATACTCAGGCACAAACTCATTTTTGTTCAAAAAGCTTGATCAAATCCAGACATTTTGATAGGTATATTTCCATTTAACCTTTCAGGCGACAACAGATGAAGTGGACAGTCACCTGCAAAAAGAAAAGCGTCTCATTAAAGCAATATATTTAATTTATTTAACAGTAAAAATAGTACATGAAGATTAGATTCCATTTACTGAAGAGAATGGGAGAGGATACAGAGCTGAAGTAATGCAGAAACTCACTGTTAAGAAAATATTAGGTTCTGTCATCGGATAATACCAATTTAATGTCATTCAGACATTAATGCCATAAATGTTTGGAAAATCTCTACTACAATTTGATTCTTCTATCAAATGCAGTTTAATTTTAGTTTTTTTTTGTTTATATTCAGTGATATCGCTTATATAAATAAAAGTTAAAGATATCGAATTTGCTCTTGACTATCCCAGTGCAAAAGAGTTACAATATTAGTACGCATCATAGACTATCAAAAGGGAGTTTGAGTTGAAAGAGGAAAAGCTTAACAATTTTAGTCATTTGATTAATGAATTTTTACTTGGAGATCCAACACAAGTTAGCCATAAAAGTTTCCTTCATATGCGATATAAAAGGGGAAACAATCATTTATAATTAAACTATATATTATGTATTTTGTGACAAAAATTAAACATCTAATATAAATGCAAAGCATGAAAACCACATATTCGATGCAGTTCGAGAAAGACATTTATATACATCTTAAGATTACTTGGTAAATCAACTCATTTAAAATCTAGATAAACATACTCTTTTAAAGAGGAATTAAAACCAAGAAATATTTGAATTGCGTTTGGATATCTACCACATTTTCAAAAAAGTACTTTAACTTTAGCAAACAAATATTCAAGACGCTGCTCAGATTATAAAAATCATACATTTTTGACACAAGAATTATTTTTATTTACACCATTAGCACGATACCAAGATTTATAGAATCTTTGTATTTAACCAGCAATAACCTCATGACATTGCCCGTGGCATAGTTTAGTTTGGCTTAGTTTAGTTATATTAACGTCTCGTTGTAAAGCAACACTACGACTATTTGGGACGCCCGTGGCATAGCATCCAAGAAAAAATAGCTTTAAACTTAAGTCTTGCCTCTACCCACTATGACAAGGGCATGTTATGCAACATCGAACTTCGAAATTATCAAAAATAGTAACAAAATTTTTCATAGAACGAAGCTTTTTGGCATTTAATGTATTCCAAGGTTTACCTTCTTTTGGGCTTAATGAGATTTAAATCACTGTTTAAAATCAGACTCAAACAAAGAAACGTTTCCCGTATGAATATCACAGCTCTTTCCATTTGTACGTGTGCAGTTTGAGGTTTTCGCGCATTAGCAGAATAATTAAACTCTCAATCATAAATCTTCCTTTTTTTTATTTTGATACGACTTTAATGTACTAAAAACTTTCCCAGTGAATGGATTACAAAATGTTATAGCTCCAACTGTCCGTTAACTTTCACGAGTTTTTGTTTTTCCAAATAAACAGACGCTTTCAGGAGACTTCATTTTATACTATGTATAGAACCGCTTCCTACTGGAACTTTAATAAAAAAAATAAACAAGGCTTCTACCTGCAAGCAAAGTCATTGTTTTAAATTAACGAAAGTGCGATCTATTCGGATGCAAAATGCATCACGATTTCCGTTACAGTGCCCCATTTAAAAGACTTGCTATGCCGAAGTTGAAAATTTTAGAAAAAAAACCAAAGAAATGGCCAAATTTAAAAAATAAAAGATGGCGAATTATACTATTACGACAGAAAACACCCTGTAAAGAACTCCAGTATTTTTAATAACTGAAATTGCTATTTAAACTATTAGATACATGCTGGAGTTACCGTACTCCTGGTGAAGTTTATAAATTGAAAATTGTGATTTATATAAGAAAATTAGCGATGCAAATAATGTGTGAAGACATACCTTTAATAAAGATTTTAACTCAGTTTTCTTATTCAGTTGAAAACTCTTCAAGTAAATAATCGAGTTGAATTTTATAAGATATTCACCAATTCTTAAAATTAATTTCTTTTTCGAGCGTAGTAATACTTTGAGAGAACGGGAAAAAAAGCAAACAGCAAAAAATAATGATCGCATATTGCAATAATTTTTGCTGTTTGCATTTTTGTGTAAAGGCCTTATCACACGGTGAAATTTCGCCAGCACTTTTCCGTTTCTTCCCTCAAAAACCGGGCAAGCAAGTTTCATAATCGACAACTTTATCGAACCAGTTCGAAAACGCTGTCTAAATATTGTCAGCAAACAAAATTCAACCAATCATGTGAAACTTTGAAGTGACGTCACTTTCTTTGTCTTTTGCTGACAGAAAGTGCCGAAGATATTTTTCCGCGTGATAAGGCCTGAATGGTGATTATAGATTTAGAACTTAAAGCAACAAAATCAAATACAAACTAACATTTTTTGAAAAAGGATGCATGAAGTAATAACTACAGATACATCAGAAAAATTACCTTATTTATAATTTGAAGTAAATTTTTACTGATCAAGGGGCAAGCGAGATGCATCATCCTTTTATTTAATAGGCAGAATTAAGTAGTTAATATCACGATTAAAAAGCATACTGCGCAGTAGCTGTGTTTGTTTAGTCCTTACAAAACACTGATTAATAAGTCATGCAAAATCACGGAAGAAAAAGGGGAACAAATGCTGAAAGTTTTCCTTTTATAGCCGATAAATGACCAACCTGATTTATTTCCTCTGCCCAGCTTCCCCCGAACGGCCCACATCACTTGAACATGCTTCTTAACGTTTAGAATCTGCTTCTTAAGTTATAGGTTCAAATTAAAACTAAGGTTGCTAATAAAAATTAACGACAACTGATAATTCCATATACTGCTCTTAGTATGTGGAATAATTTTTAGTTCTAATATATTAATGTTAAAATTTACCGAAAAAATCTTAATTAATTACTATTTAAAACAGTTTTGTATATAAAAATATTAAACATATAATATTTTGTATATATTTCTTTTTTGATTAATTTCTTCTAAATAAATCTTTTGGTGAGACCAGAGCGAAGAAAACTTTATATTACATGAAAATGAATAAATAAGAACAGACGAAGCTGATGCACATGAAAAAGAAATGACAAATGAAACGAGATTAGGAATTAAATCTCATATTGAACTTTTGGACAGAATGATATATTGTCACATCAATAAAAGTTTGAATTTTGGAAGTACTCTAAGACTTAACACAGACGAATATCAGGGTTTGAAATCATACAGATACAATTTCTTTCTAGGACTTGATATTTGAAATGTATGAAATATTTGTTTTGATTGTTTATATTATCATCTTGTTCCAAATTTCCCCGAATTTAGATCTGAGGGTTTAGAAATCTTCCATCAGTTGGCTAGGTAACATAATCAGCAATCATTTAGACAATCCATATTAATTAACTTAAGATCAGACCTGACCTAACAAAGACCTGAGCAGGTACTTTTTTGGATGTTAAATTGTATCTAACATATTTACCTTTCATTTGGACAAAGACTTCATTATCATTCCACTGTGGTATCTGAAAGTATTACTTGATTGGATTTCAAGATTCGTATTAGTAGAGATGATGAGGGGCTACTATAGTCTAGTAATCTAACTTGTGAGTCTGAATGATTGATCATGGATTCTATCTTACTTACGCAGATGATGAGAAATATATGAGGGTCTGAATCCACATCTGAAGTTCAGCCACAGAAACACTTATGCTATGTAAACTCTCGATATACCGGATCGAGACTCCTACAATCTATGTAATATTCAAACTTACGATGACAGTTAAAAAGTTGCTTCAAAATGAAACCTGTTAGTCCGTTAAACGAAATACATGCGGTTGTCTATGTGATTGACCGAATGAGCAGGTGAACACGGGAACTAATAAACATTAAATATTAGATTAATAAATTTGATCATACTTTTTTCCTTCTTAAATGCGTCATATCTTTGTTATATTTTGAATCAAATTCATTAAACGATTATCCATCTGCGCCCTTATATGCTATAATATTAAAACGAAGCTGCATAGATCAGTAAAGTTTGACGCTCAGTTTTAGTATATTCATCAAAGATTGATTGTTTACAGATAGTATATTTTGCACGCATGTTTTTTCATTTCCACAAATGACCATTTGCAGATATACTCTATTTTGGCTCATTTTTTCTTTATTTGAAAATAGAAGAAAAAAAAAGTAAGAATCGGTATAACTTTTCCCTTTCCTTCTATTAAATACCATGTTCATGCTATCACATAAACTTCCAGAAAGTTTTACTAGAATCCGCCCATCAAGATATTATCAAACAACTCTTCTTTTAAACTATAATATAATATGATGGAATTTCCACAAGTTATTTCTATTAATTCTCAATGCCTGCTGATTTCAAATTAACTTTCTTCAATTATTACGCTCTCATAAATGCAATGAAACTTATTGAAAAGATAAAAAAATGATGACAAATATCAATGATGTTAAATTGTTTGTTACACACACACACAC